>VZTQ01001376.1:0-26358 GCA_013400755.1 Pelecanoides urinatrix
AGATGAACATATCTCACACTATTGAGAAAACAGACCAAACAAAAAAACCCCTCTGAATCAATATAGTTACATTATACAGATTTACAAGCTATTGATTCAAAATAAAAACAATGGAGCCAAATATATCATTAAGAGAATATTGCAAAACTCAGACATGGTTAAAGGTGCTACCCGACCTCCTGACCCCTTTCTCTCCCCCAGCCAGTGCTAATGCCACACACCGAAGTCACCTGGAGCTACCTTCCGCGTTCCAGCTGTCCCCCCTTCTGCTCATTAGCAGTGCTCCGGGCCATAAATTCTGAAGAAATAGCTGGCACTCCTTTAAAATCATAAAACTGGCAGAAATGCATTGGAAAGACTGTACATATTTCCAGCGCTAAAGGACCATGACAGTGAGCAAGCGTTTTTGTAATTTGAAGGCATATTTATATTATACCCATAACTTTGTTAACAGCAGTTGTCATTTATTTGCAGTTGTAATCCAATGACTTGCAAGTGCTTTACAAGGAAAAACTCCATGTATTTCCCGAAAGAGGCTGTCATTCTTAAGCCCTGCTGGAAGTGCTTTTGCAAGAGACCGTCTCAAACCGACTCTCTGGCGGCGGCTGGAATCGCCCGGCCTGTGCCCGCCCGGCTGCGGCCTTGCGGCCCCGGCCCCGGCCGCGCCGCGGGGTGCAGGCGAAAGGGGGCACTGGGGACTCCCTCCCATTGCAGAACCAGGCTTTGGACTTCACACGGAGGGTTTTGCTTCTGTGGTGCAACAGGGACAACAGGTACAGTGCTGTTAATTCAGCCTGCCTCCTTGGTCAGTGTTTCCTCTTATCAGGGTTTGGTTTTTTCCCCCGGAGTTAAGCGGCTGCTGTGGTCCTGGGTGCCCGCCCTGAGGTGAATGGGCTGGGTTTGGTACACAGGAGAGGTTTCCGAGTGCGGTGGTAGGAGCTATTATGAGAAAAAATGAAGGGGCTTGGATGTGGCTACGGAAGATCAGTTCAGAAATGACGGTTTGGTTTAAGTGTAAAAAATATTTGCCTTTAAGAATGACTTGTAAGGCAGGCAGATGAGCTCTTTTTTGTGTAAAGTAGTAATTGAAGATTAAGATAAAACTAGTTTAACTGTGATTGGGAAGTAAAGGCGCTGAGATTGTCTGTGGCTGCTTAAGACTTCTTTTTTTCTTTTTTCTGGTCTACATTTATTTCTAAAAGGTAATTTTCTTCTTGTTTTATTTCTTCCTCTCTCTCCCAATTCTGAAAGAAGGTGGGGGTCAGAGTTTCTTTTTCTTCCCTGCCTTTCCAGCCCCTGTCTCATTAAACACTACTTGTTCATTTATTTTTTGCTTTAGGAATCAGCATAGTAAGAAACAGAGAGGGGCACTGGCACCTGCAATCTAGCTGCATATGTGGCAACAGCCAACACTAGCATTCTTCTTTTTAAGGATTGAGGTTTTTTACATTTACAAATGTTAAGGTTAAAAAGTAAAGTGATTTTTGCAATTTCAAGCTGTAATAAAATTATTTAAAATTATATATCTCATCAGATATATTATCTGAGCTCACTGTAAAGGACTATCTCATTTCACAAACTGATCCACTTCCACACGAGCAATGAACTTGCCTCATTGTCACCTCTCTGTATCAAGTCTTACTCATAAATGGAGTATCTCACTAGGACTCACCTTTTCAAAGGCATTTAAGAGCAAAATGGCTTTGAGGAATTAGTTAAAGGAGCTATGCGGAAAAGATACATAAAGGGGAAAATAGGTGTAAAACTATTTGGAAGATTATACACAGTATCTGTAAGTTTTTCAATATCAGACTGGAAGACTGTGTTGGGCTTCATGTTTTAGAGGTTGGGTTGTTTTGTGTCTTTTTTCTTTCTTTTACTTTTTCCTGGCTCTCATGATATTCACTACTCTCATTAATAGCATGGGTGATAGAATAGGAAGTATACTTAATGAAATTTAGAGATTATGCTCAGTGTAGAAAGTTGTAATTGTTTGGAGATTCAAGCAAAGGTAGTCAGTAAGTCATTAAATTATTCTCCCTATGTATATGGCTCTAGAAAAGTCAGGGTACTCTGTAAGTGGTTTTTGACAGTGGAGGCTGTACATTCGCTCCACACCTTGAAGTGCAGAGGAGTGTGCATTTAAGAATACCTGAGTTCTAGGTCCTGAAATCCGTATTACTTTACTGTACATGGGAAGAAAAATGTTACATCCACTGGGGGTGAGAGTAGAATCTCTTTTCATAAAGTATTTGCACTTGAAGATTTAGTCTGAATCTTCCTCCTCATCCATCAGGAAACACTTTCTAAGATGAACACAGATTTTCTAGGAAGGTACAGAACTCTTGCTGGAAATAACATTTATGCCAGTGTCCATCTGGGATGATTTATATCTGATACAGCTTACCACTGTGAAAGGTGGTGGTATAGATTGGCTTGGCCCATTAGAGAGTGTACCCAAGTTTTGTATTTCTCTTGTGGGTTTTGATGAAGACAGCATTCCCTACCTGTGTTGCACTGCATAAGCCATTGATGTGGTCATCAGCGTCCCCCTTCTGCCCTGGGATGGGGAGCGCAGCAATGGGAAGCGGGTTGAGGCAGTGTCCTCCTCATCAGGAAGATGGGGCAGCAGCTAGGTTATGTGCCTTCGAGCTGAGGTGGGAAAGAATTTGTGGCTGCAGGCTGGCGTTTATACAATCATATTAATGTAAGTGAAATTATCCCAGTTGACCCGAGTGGTAAATTCATGTTCCAGATAACTCTGTTTCAAAAGTTAAAATTACAGGCCATAACATAGGGTGAGAGAGCAGTTCCCAAAACTGAAGTAGGGTCCCAAAATTTTGGTGGCTTAGTTGCCAGAACTTAGGCAATAGATCCATTAACTCCTCACATGTGTGTAGTGGATATGACCTTGTAATATGCTTTAGGGATAGAGTGTTATTTGCTAAATACAAACTTAGCAGCATAGAGCTGGTAGCAATAGCTTTAGACACTGAGAAAAGTTAAAATAAATTTCTAAACAAAGTATTCTTTTGTTGTTGTTTTGGAGTATCTAGGGGAGAAGAATAGATGAAGGGATGATTGCCAGGACACTTTTAATATTCTTGGGTTTATTGCTATCCAGATTTTTTAAAATTGTGTACACATGTAAAAGCAGAATGTAATATTAGATAATAAAAATAAGTTGTTTTATGAAGTACTTGTAATTTAACACTTAATTCTGATTTCTCACTACCCCATCCAATTAATTTTTGTTAGAAATCTAGGTACTAATGTCTTGAACAACTAATTAAATGTTTTTAATTTAAAAATAGCCAGCCATCTTTATAGCCTTTGTGATTCTTAGTGGTAAGATGTTGATTTAACAATCAGTAGGATTATGTGATATTTGTATTCTTCACAGTAAATGCAAGTTTCCTGTGCTGTATTTAATTTAGTCTTGTTCCCTGTAAGTATCCCATTGCATAAATCCATGCAATAGAAGAACATGAGCAATTGTATCTGCATAATCTTAAGTACAGATCTGAAACTGGATTTCAACTGAATGAACTGATGCTGTAATAGTCCTGTACGGAGTAGGAAGTGTTACAAATACTGCCTTCTAATGATGTTCAAGTTCCTTTTGCCAATAATTTATATTTAAAAGGAACTTTCTACTCTCAGGCTGAAAGTAGTTGGAGAATTTATTACATGCAATTTAGGATGTGTCACTGAAAACACTGGTTCGGTACAGGCAGAAATTCACATGAATAAGGTCAACAAATATTTTATACTTCTTGTAGCTGTGGATTTTCACCCTTGGGTTAGGGTCTAAGAAATGCATTGCTTATAATTGCTAGAAATCCAAGAAGATAGGTGAAATAAAAATTCTGAACAGCTCTAAGTGAAGTAGTGCTGTATCTTGGAAAAAACAGAGTAGTCAATGGTTCTTTGATGCTCTGGCATCTAGAGTTGCCATCTTTCTGTCAAAAGGAGAAGGGAAAAAAGAAAAGAAAAAAAAAAATTCTCATACCTAGAAAGTAACTTAAACCCTTGACTCTGTCATAAAGTTTATAATCATTCTTATTCTGCATTTGGAAAACAGTTCTATGACAGGGTGTAAAGTTAATTTTGCAAGAAAGTGAAGTGTGTCTCTTATAAGCTTGGTTGGAAAGTCTGTGCTGCTTCAAGAATGTGCTGTGACTTACTTTTAGAGTTCAAAATAACATCTTTGACCCAGATATATGTTTGTGGGTTTTAATGTTTTTTGCATGTCAACAAGCTGGTTTTTAATGCACTTCCTTGCTATGTAAAGAAACAACCTTATCTTTTTTACTATTTAAAAAAGCATAACAAATAAGTAGAAACATTGGCAAATCATCTCCCTACCGTGCTATTCCAGAATAACATTAAGCTGTTGTCCTCGTTTTGAGTGGCATAGAGTTAATTTTCTTCCTAGTAGCTGGTATAGTGCTGTGTTTTGGATTTAGCATGCGAACAATGTTGATAACACACTGATGGTTTAGTTGTTGCTACGTAGTGCTTACAGAGTCGAGGACTTTTCAGCTTCCCATGCTCTGCCAGCGAGGAGGTGCACAAGAAGCTGGGAGGGAGCACAGCCAGGACAGCTGACCGAAACTGGCCAAAGGGGTATTCCATACCATATGATGTCACGCTCAGCATATAAGCTAGGGGAGTTGGCCGGGGGATAGCGATCACTGCTTGGGGACTGGCTGGGCATCGGTCAGCAGGTGGTGAGCAATTACATTGTGCATCACCTGTTTTGTATATTCTTTTATTATTATTATTACCACCTATTTTACTTTGTTTTATTTCAATTATTAAGCTGTTCTTATCTCAACCCATGAGTTTTCTAACTTTTACTCTCCTGATTCTCTCCCCCATCTTACCGGAGGTGGGGGGAGTCAGCGAGCGGCTGTGTGGTTGCTGGCTAGGGTTAAA
Source organism: Pelecanoides urinatrix (assembly GCA_013400755.1). Classification (NCBI taxonomy): domain Eukaryota; kingdom Metazoa; phylum Chordata; class Aves; order Procellariiformes; family Procellariidae; genus Pelecanoides; species Pelecanoides urinatrix. The sequence goes on from VZTQ01001376.1 coordinate 4,942, forward strand.
CCACAACAGTCTTTTTTGGTGCCCAACGTGGGGCTCAAAGGGTTTGAGATAATAACAGATTAACCAGAACGTATTAAGGAATTTATATCTGTTAACAGTTGCCAATCACAATATTAATTCGTCTGTTCTCGATTTTAGTTTATCTGATCTGCACCATACTCTTGTTTTTGCTGTACCTGTTAAAGATTGGTGTTGGTTTTTGAGTTTGCTGCAAAATCTTTACTGCTCTGCAGTGATTAATGATGTTTTGCCTGGGAGATTTGTTAGTAAAACACTGGCCTTGAGCGTAATCTGGTATTTGGGGTTTGTACTGAAGCCATTGCTGTACTTTGGGTACCATCTTATGNAAAGTAACTTAAACCCTTGACTCTGTCATAAAGTTTATAATCATTCTTATTCTGCATTTGGAAAACAGTTCTATGACAGGGTGTAAAGTTAATTTTGCAAGAAAGTGAAGTGTGTCTCTTATAAGCTTGGTTGGAAAGTCTGTGCTGCTTCAAGAATGTGCTGTGACTTAGTTTTAGAGTTCAAAATAACATCTTTGACCCAGATATATGTTTGTGGGTTTTAATGTTTTTTGCATGTCAACAAGCTGGTTTTTAATGCACTTCCTTGCTATGTAAAGAAACAACCTTATCTTTTTTACTATTTAAAAAAGCATAACAAATAAGTAGAAACATTGGCAAATCATCTCCCTACCGTGCTATTCCAGAATAACATTAAGCTATTGTCCTCGTTTTGAGTGGCATAGAGTTAATTTTCTTCCTAGTAGCTGGTATAGTGCTGTGTTTTGGATTTAGCATGCGAACAATGTTGATAACACACTGATGGTTTAGTTGTTGCTACGTAGTGCTTACAGAGTCGAGGACTTTTCAGCTTCCCATGCTCTGCCAGCGAGGAGGTGCACAAGAAGCTGGGAGGGAGCACAGCCAGGACAGCTGACCGAAACTGGCCAAAGGGGTATTCCATACCATATGATGTCACGCTCAGCATATAAGCTAGGGGAGTTGGCCGGGGGATAGCAATCACTGCTTGGGGACTGGCTGGGCATCGGTCAGCAGGTGGTGAGCAATTACATTGTGCATCACCTGTTTTGTATATTCTTTTATTATTATTATTACCACCTATTTTACTTTGTTTTATTTCAATTATTAAGCTGTTCTTATCTCAACCCATGAGTTTTCTAACTTTTACTCTCCTGATTCTCTCCCCCATCTTACCGGAGGTGGGGGGAGTCAGCGAGCGGCTGTGTGGTTGCTGGCTAGGGTTAAACCACAACAGTCTTTTTTGGTGCCCAACGTGGGGCTCAAAGGGTTTGAGATAATAACAGATTAACCAGAACGTATTAAGGAATTTATATCTGTTAACAGTTGCCAATCACAATATTAATTCGTCTGTTCTCGATTTTAGTTTATCTGATCTGCACCATACTCTTGTTTTTGCTGTACCTGTTAAAGATTGGTGTTGGTTTTTGAGTTTGCTGCAAAACCTTTACTGCTCTGCAGTGATTAATGATGTTTTGCTTGGGAGATTTGTTAGTAAAACACTGGCCTTGAGCGTAATCTGGTATTTGGGGTTTGTACTGAAGCCATTGCTGTACTTTGGGTACCATCTTATGGAGCCACTTAACAATTATACCTCTTCCTCTGAGAGGTTTTTTATGGAGGAAATACAGAATGACACCTTCGCTACCTTCTTCTATGATGTTTCCTCCTTCATTACAATAACTTTTCAGTATCCTGAACATTCTTGGGTAGTTAAGATACTTCTATTGGTGTTTCTTGGCAATATTGTTTTGTTTTTGTCTAAGGTTAATAAGAAATTTAAGAATATCATCTAGAGATCTGCCCCGAGGCTGGATAGTTATGAGTGGCAGGGTGAGTGGGATAGCACGGACAAATGCCTGGGACAACTATATTATGTCTGAAGTCTCTAAGGTAAAAGGTTTGCAGATTTAACATTTTTCATTTTCTTAAAATGGGTGGGGTTTGTCCTTGCAAATATTTAAATATTCCAAAAGGATATTGATATAAAAAGTTAATGAAGCTTTTTGTGACATAGGAGCTTATAGGTGTTGTCTTTGACTTGGTGAATAGTCAGCACTGTTATTTTCCCTTGTTCCCCATTTTTATAAGTTATTGGTCAGAAATTTGAAAAGCAGGTGCTGACTTGAAAATTGACAGTAGGCCACTCCTCAAAGGCAGATAATTACATGTAGGAATCAATCAATATTCATCAAAGTCAGTGGGCGTCTTCAGATAAGGTATGTCTTTTTTTTTCTGGGATACTTGGCATAGTAATAATGTCATGAGTTAATTAGCCATGTCTCTCTTTTTTAATGCTTTCCCTATCCCATCAGGAGGAAGAATTGTTCAAGTACTATAAAATTTCTGATTTTTTTAATATTAAAGAAAACAAATAATGTGGAACTTCCATTTGTATTTTACATAACAAACTGTTACCCTTTTAGGGAGACACAATAACTATGTATGGTATATATGTGCATTTATAGTTCAGTGTAATCCTTCAAGGACTGGTTAATACCAGGGAATTTTAGCAATTTGTTTTAAGTGCTGTTTATATGTCTGGGAACCAGTGTCAAACAGTGAGACTTGTCTGCCCAATTCTACTGGGTGCAACACCAATTTAACACTTTTGTTCCTGTGGAGCTATAGAAGGTGTAAATGACTTCTTTTCCTGGAGACAACAAGTAAAGTTTTTTGCTTGCTCTGATTTTAAATTCTCTTTTTTTTCCTGTCTTCCCCCCCTCCCATTTGTTTTGGTTGTTTTCCTTCTGTCAGAGAGAATCGCAGATAGTTTGCATTCAGAAAACCGATATGCATTTGTCATTAAATTCAAGGTAATTCTTTCACTCTCTCTTTTTGGCAGTATTATAGCAAACTATAGCTTTTATGTTGCACACCACCAGAACCGCACATTATGACATAGGGATTCAACAGATGTTCTACCAGATTTTAATTCTATTTCATTGGTTTTGTTGGTGCAGAGGAAAAAAGAGAAAATAAAAATGGATGGAGGTGATAGCTTTTACTGGTTTTTTTTCCTCTACATTTCATTGGGTTCATGGTGATGCTTCTAGGGCAAGAGAAAATCTTGTCAAATAAAATTTTATTTTTGTTTGGAATGAAGGATCAGTTTCTGTGGCTGAAGGAGTTCTGCTACTTGATATCCATATAGGCTTTCAGTAAAGGTCTGTTGTTAACTTTGGAAGTTTTGAATTGTTTTTTTTTTTTCTTCCCCCCCCCTCTAAACTTTGTCAGAGTATTTATTTGCTACTTCTATAAAAAAGAATTCATAAAATGTTTTATGATTTCCTATTTTCCTGTGTATATTCTTTCTTTCTCTCCTATTTTCTGGTTGTGATCCAGCAGGATTATTTACATATTGATATCCTGACCCCTTCATGCAGAAAATTAGTTTCTGAATTATGTTTTACCAAGACATTGTTTTATACAGTTGCTTCACAAAATCACAGGTGCTTAGGTACTGTAAAGCTGAGTCCTACTTATTTATACTGATAAGTCCCCAAATTTTTAAAAAAGAACTGTGCAACTCATGAAAGGGTGAAAAACTGAAAGCCTTCAGTTTATGAATTTTGGGGTAGTCCCCTTTTGCTGCTTTTTCTAGTGCAATATCCTTTATTTTCTCCCATGTCTTTGCTGGCTCTGAAGAAGTTGTCTTAAATAAAGACATGTTTTGTAGCCTTAGTCACAGATGGGACTTTTGTAAGTCAGTATTTTAATGGGCATTCCTGCAGTCCTGTTGTTTCATTTAGTAATTGTATTTTTTGGTAGCATGACTGAAATATTACAGAATAATGTAGAAATAGCTTTCTAAAAAATGTTCAATCTAAACAAAAGGGAATGTGAAGTACAATAGCACTAGAATTGCTTCTGTTCACTTATTAAAACCAATGTGCACAAAAATAATGCTGGGGAAAACTGTTTTTCTGAGGACTGGGTTTTGATGACTCCTTGCAGGAAAATTTTGTAGGAAATTCTAAGACACTCAGTATCTTGCCTCTAACAAGTAAAAGTAATATTGATGCAGTTCAGTTTTGAAAATTTATTACATCATGATTGTAATAATTTAAATCTTTTTTATTTGAATAATTTATATATTCTAAAGCATCTTCCTTAGTCTAAAAACTAAACTAGAGACAGTTTGACTCGACAATATACAGTTTGTGTAATTACCAGCAGATGTCAGGCATTCACTTTACAAAACAACTGAGCTTGAAAAATGTCCATTTTCACAGTAGGATATAAGAAGCTTTGATTTTAAATTTCGGTATATAATGCTATTGTGCACCTTGTTACCCATTAGACTTGAGATATTTTAATTTAATGAATGACTTTTCATTAAGAAGTGGGCTTAATCTTAATGTGACATCTTTTTTGAATATTTGACGTATTTATGAATATGGTAAAAAATGAGTCAAAATGGTGTACATAGGTGACATGCTTGCGTTTGTCTTCTTTAGACACTAAATATCAGGTGACATTTAAGATAGTACTGTTTAGTTTATCCCTGAGATTTCACCAGTCATCTGTGGCAAATGAAAGAATCCTTACAGTTAAAGTCCATGATGGAGTCAGGACTCTGGGATATTATTCTTGGCTTCTCTACAGATCTTTCATGGACCAAAGAAGAAGTTGCAGATGACAAAACTATGGTACAGAGTTTTAAAATATATAGGAGCAATGGTTGGTTGTCTCACAAACGCTTGGAAACCTAATTCATTGCGAATATAAGTCGAGTTTTTCAAATTTGAATTGTATGGGTGGGGGTTGCTGTAGAGAATGACAAGACTGGATAACATCATCTTCTTTCTCATGCTCTGCTGTTGTGAATATATTTAAGGCAATTTTTAGGGCATTTATTAACTGCCTGTTAAATGTTTCCTGTAGGAAACAAAATAAAACTATTTTTCCTAAATATTTGGGCAGTGGAGCACCAATAGCTGTCCTTTGAAGTGGGGTGGTATTTCTGTACAGATAACCGCGTTGACCCCATTCTTTAAGGTAAACGTCTGTGTTCTAAGCATCTACCCCTGCTAAGTGGGAACAGCTGCTTGCCAGGAGACAAGATACACGTCCGTTGCTAGTGCTGCGGCAACATGAGTCTCAAAGCTGTCTTGGTTAAAAACAACAGAAAGGATTGAGCATGAAACGAGAACTGCTGCCTTGGCAGTTCCCCCTGTATTAGAAACAAACCACTATTTTTATCCTCTCCCTACCCAACTTTAGCCACTACAAATAAAAAGGACCAAAATAACTGGCATAAGAAAATATTATGTTCTGTATATATGTGAAAGAAAGAGGGAGGACTACATCTATTGGGCTTTTTTTGTACCTGTTCCAGAATGTTGTGGGTTTTTCCCTCATGCACAAGCACTAGGAAAGTCTTTTTGATCAAAAACAAAATGGAAAGACTAGGCTAGATCTGCTACAAGTAGGGATCAATAGTGTTCATAAACCACTCTGAAAGTACCACACATTGAAAATGCCTAGATAAGATATGACAGAGGATAAATTTGTGTAAACGTAACAGACTTGGAAGTAAATCGTACACACTTCCTCCACCTCTTACACCCTGGCTCAAGAGCTGATGCCTCTGTAACACCAAGTAAGTGGTGGGGAAGTAAAGAGCTTACTGATAAAACACAGGTTTTTTTCTGAATGAATAAAATATAACTACTCCTTTAGTCATGCATAGAGAATCAATTAGTATCTGCTTAACCCTGCACTTAGCAGTTTGTGGTGCTCAGTATTACTTTCTTGCAAGGCTAGCATGGTTAGGTTTCCATTGCTTTCATTTGGACCTCATTCATTCATCTCTGAGCTGCAAGAAGTTCAACCAAACGGTCGCCTTTAGTGGCTGGGTCCAAAGCCTAAAACCAACTCAGGGCACCCCACCCTGCCACACGTGCACAAAATAACTTCTGGCAAGTAGCGGTATTTCAAAGATTGTTTGGAACAAATAATACATTAAGAGACAGGTAACGGTAGCCCTGTCAACCAATTAATTTGTGTAAACTATGACAGGCCCTTTGGAAACGTCCTCTGTTTGTGGGACTATTGGCTATAAACCTGTCATCAGAGTGGCCAGAGGTGGTGTAGTGAAATCTCCCCAGGGCAGGGGAGGCTGGGGTGCACACCACAGGGCTTGTAAAGCTGGAGGGAGGGAGCATGCCAGGGTTACTGTCAGGTTGGGGTTTGACTGTGAATCCCTAGAGCTTTTGTTGCTTTAGCAAGACGGTGCTGGAGCAGCTTCTGTCACAGGGGATTTGCAGTGTCTCAGTGAGGTGAGCCTGTGGCACTGTGGCTTATCTGACCTGCTGGGACTAACTTCTGCCCAGGAGAAGGCTGTAACCCAGCAGTGGGTGTATGTTGCTGATCCTCAGCGTAAGCTTCATTTTTGGCTTAAGTCTGGCTTTTCCACTTAGGCTCTCGGGTCTTATGTTTATAGTTTTGAAGGTACCTGGTATTGATTAAGGTGATGGCCTGTAAGACATGCATCAGGAGAAGGTTCAATCTTAAATGTAAAACAAGTAAAAATGCATGTGACTGTTCAGAGCACTAACAGCAAGGTCTGCAATCATGCAAATAGTCCTGCGTGATCTCTTTCCAAAGAAGAAAATACTAACTTCCACTTCCTACTGATATAAAAGTCTTTTTTATTAGCAATATTAAAAGGTACCAACGAGGCTTCTGAAGAGCTAATCATGGAAATGCAGACACACGGCAAGAAATATTCTAAAATCAAATAACAAAAATTTCCTTTCTTTTTAACTACATAGTCGTTCAAATAATCTTTTATTAACACTAAAGTAATAAACTGAGCTAGAATTCATTAGGAAAAAAGTGATTGAGAATAGTTTATCAGCAGAAAACATACCCTTGCAGTATGTCACTAGATGGCAATGTTACATATAGCACCGGGAGCTTTTGTCTTAACTGTATAAGCAAGATTTTAACATCGATAGAAAACAGCTTTTTGAGACAGTTTTCATGGATAAAAGTGCAGCAAACGAGAGATAATCTTGTTACAAGGCTGTTCCCTAAAAACCGTGTATTTATAGTCATGAAAAGAGAGAAGTGTTAGCAATGTTTGTGGTCAGTTGTGTTTGAGGACCATCCGTCGTTAGAGTGAAACAGAAATTGCACTAGGTATCTATCTAGTCAGAGTTTGTGTCATAGTGCTCCTTCACGAAAGGGCAACTTGAAAGATCTTGGCATCTGCTGTCCTACTTGGTAGCTGAGTAACACTGTCTAGGCTGCAACCTGTTAAAGCTTGCACATGTTTAGTAAAACTAGACCATTTCCCTTATTTTCATGGGTTTTTTTCTGTTTGTTTGGTGGGGGTTTGTTTGTTTGTTTTTCAACCTCCAGACCCAATATTAGGAGGGACCCAATAACTGGGGGAACTTGCTGCAGGAAAACACCACTTGATAGAGCCTGATGTGACAGTACTGCACTCCTGTCGTGCTCAGAACTTCCACTGGTATTGAAAGGGAGTTCCACAGGCATAACGCACGAAGGGCCCACAAGACAAAGATTGCACGCAATGAATTATAGACGGGAGACTAAGCTTTTCAGTCTCCTTCGCTTATCCCAGTGTGCCTGGCTATTGCACAAGAGATGGGGTCGAGTGACCTCTTAATGTACGTACAGACTTGTGCCCATTAATCTTGAAGGGAGGTAAGATTTCATGGCATGTAAGGATGTTTTTTTTTTCCCCTTGTGCTGAAATACAGAGATGCTATGGGGAAATGAAGCCTTGGTGATGCATTGACGTTACACAAATGGCATATTATTTTAAGATTAAAATCATATTTCCTTTCCTTTTTATTGTAATGGATCATAAAACAATGTTGCACAATATGGCTGTGTTTTATTTGCTGTTAAGAAGTCACATGGCTGCAAAGTTTAAATAAGTTTGTATTAAACAAGGAAACAAATTTCTTAATTCCTACCTACAGTCCTAAAAGTTAGCAACTAGAATTAAATGTTAACTTTTTGTTGACAGGGCTTTTGAAAATCTATCACAATAGTTTTCTTAGTCTTTCTTACCAATGGATACGTTTCCATTACTGTTGTTCATTCATGAGAACAAGGGAAGTGATGCAGGATGAGCTGGTGAGAAAATTTAAAGGAAACAATAATAATGACTCACAAGTCTGTGCTTTAGAAATTCCCACCTTTCAAAGAAGGTCTGCTAAAGAAAACTCAAAGTAATGTTCTAGCCAAATCAAAATTATATTGATGCAATACTATGACATGCAAAGTATTGTTTTCAGAGAGACAACCCAATCTGCTCGTACTTTTGTTTTGAACTTTTTTTGGATTAATGGCATGCTAAAAATTGCTTGCCCAATCCATTGTCTTCAGAGACTGTCCGTTCTTTGAAGACTTACAGAAGCTGAATTCTGCAAAGAGCTGACTGCTTTCTGTGGCGTTAAGTTTCTCCACTCTTTAGAGCTGTCTTTTGAAGTGTTTGACAGAATATGTGTAATACTTCAAAGCCTTTGGTCTTTAAAATGTTAAATTCAATATAACAATATTGTGAAAACTAGCACTAAAACAGGAACACAGTGACCAAAAGAAGACTATGCATTGTAATGTGATAAGCCACAGACTGTGATGGATTTTTTATGTTTTAATTTTTATGCACTTTACACATTTGTGATGAGGGATTGATGTTTTCAAACACAACTTCCTCTCCCTCCAAGCTCTTCTGTAAATGTCTTTTTCCTAGCTAGTGTGTACAGCCCCACTGGCATTTCCCAAATGCTCCTCTTTTGTGACTACACTTGGGATCAAACTAAGTCACGTACCTGATTTTACCACGTGAGAAACATGCTCCTATGCATAGTTGTTCTTCTGTGTTGGAAAATGGAACAGAATCGAATCTTGGGGAAATTGAGTTCAGTGTAGTATGATTTTTATCTGCTGCTGGTATGTGTCTCTGCATATGGCTTCTGTTACGTGACTGCTTAGAAGACTTATTTTCTCATGAATGCTTGTAGCTGTCATGTTAAAGGAGTCTTGTTTATCTGGGAGTTGAAGTTAAAATTATGGAAGTTGTATTTTTAGTGGTGATTTGATGTGTATATAGCACTGAGAACACTAATAGGCTAAAGTTGTCTGTTAATCCACTAAACAGAAAACATACTGTGTCATATACAGTCATTTTCATGTTAATTTATCAGTGCTCCTTAACTATGTCTGGCAAACTCTTTAAACTGTCATCTGGAAGAGTTGCTTCTAAATGTGTATGTGTTCTGACTTTTTATTTTTATAGTAGAAAAAATACTAAGCCTTTTTTTTTTTTTATATGGGTATACTAATGTTACCAAGTTACCAGATATTTCAGTGGTTGTCTACTGAAAATCTTTTAAAGATCTTGGAATATGTTATAGAGTGAGCAACTTAATAAAAATACAACCTCAGACCATGCACAGATGTAGTGAAATATGAAAGGCAATGTATGCAAATTCACAGAGCAATATTGCCTAAATATATAGACTAACCATTATATTTATTAGGTGTTCAGTGGATCACTAAAATAAGATAATGTTTGAGAGAGTGGCTATATGGTTGACTTCTGAGAACATTTCATTTCTGCATATCAGTATGCTTTTGGGTTTTTTTAGCTTTCACTTTAATTGTTCTGATATATCTCTTTCTATACAATTCCTTTGCCCTGCCCCTGACAGCTATTCCTATATGCCAAGCTCTCTCATCAAACACCTAAATTAAATTCAGTGGACTAGTGCAGTTTTGTAAAGGTGGTACAACAATCCCCAAAGAGGGACATCAGTGTCTTCCCATCTTCCCTTGGTATGCCTATGGACCACATCTGAATTCTTGGAAATTTTGTCCAATGTAGAACCAAGCTTATTTAAAAAAAAAAAAAAAAAATTCAACGCTTCATTGCTTTGAACTGTCAGTTTAGTCTTAAAAAATTTGTTTTATATAAATGAACTGTATACAGACTTTCAAATGGATACTTATAAATAGATTGAGGTGCTAAGTCATTCTTAAATTCCTAAGCATTTTTCTAGTAGAGAAATGAAGTAGCAAACACAAAACACTTCTCAGAAAGATGCCTATTTTAAGGAAAACTTTTGGAAAGTGAAAGTTTTAAAATACCTCTATTGTAAAACAATTCAAATTCTAATGCTTTAAAACATTACATTGTTGAATACAGAAGTTATACTTTCCTGCTTTTATATGTTACGAGTTTTTATTTAAAATTTTCATTATAAGAGAGGCATGGTATGTGGAAGGAGAGGATGGCTGTGATTTTTCTTAACTCTGCATAAGAAATAAGCTAACTTTCTCCCTCCCCATGAGATAAAAGATTGAACTCCCCATTCTTAAGTGCAGTACCCTCAAGTATCACCCAGTTTTTATTTTTGAAGATGATATACCTTCGTTTCCATTTCTATATGCCACACATGCATGATACTGTGTAGCCATCCTTATCAGGCAGCCTCTTGTGGTTCCATCAAGCTTTTTTGACTGGTCAAATTTTACTGATAAATAGTTTAAGTAAATCAGACTACTCTTCTTTCTGCTTGGCCGTGATTTGATGCTGAGAGTGGTACTCTTTCTCAAATGTATAATTTCTATGCTACCTTCTTTTGTGCTGCTGTTCTTTAATAACCTGAAATACAAAGCTTTCATTTTATCTCTACAGAAATAGTACTAAGGTTTCAGTTCCTACATAGTAGTCCAGAGTGTAAACCCAGCCCCTTGTTACAGCAGCTCAGTTAGTGGCTCTTCTGTGCTCCTCACGGTGCTTCTCTTTTCAAAAAGATTAATCAGTAGTCGGTCTGAAGCCTGTGCTGAGCTTCTGGTTCATGTGGATGTAATTAAGTAGCATGAAAGCTGGTCTATCAGACAATATACTGCTATAGTTTAAATAACTTGGGATGGAATTTCATTGTAGAGCTAGGTGTCAAACTCCTAATGAAGTAAATTACTTATTGCCTGTAGTAGAGTGTAGCAGGAAGATGCTTGTGTTGCAAATGAGATGGTTGATGCTGTCATGGCCTAAAAATTGACCTTTGCAGGAAAAATTTTTTGAGTCTTTACTCTACTAATAAATTACTTTGTGCTGATGTGCTTGTCCCTGCTTCTTGTTCTGGATCCAGCTCAGGGATCTCTATGCTGTACAATATATATATTATTCTGTTCCCTTGTGAGGTTTTTCTGTGAATCTAAGCTAAGTGTGCTAGTTGGAAGCAGTAACAGACTAATCTGTAATCTGAACCAAAAAGTACAGTGGATAGAAGCGCTTAAAAGGGAATATGTAAACATGAAAACTGGTATTCTGTTTCTGGAACTACTGAATTCTCTCTGTGGCTTCAGACCAGCTATTTATTTACTATCTTTATTTACTCATCTGTGAAAGAAGGATGATAATTATTTACCTCACTGGAAGTTTTAATGGTTCATTAGTTTATTTTCAAAGAGCTTCATGACAGCTGAAGTAGACCAGCATACACACACACAAATTTCCAGTGGCCAGGACCTAGCAGCTCAGTTATGTTGATCCCTGACCAAACAGCTGTCTCCACTTCTTCAGCAGAGAAGCTAAGGCTGGCTTCAAGATGTCCTATCTTTTTTCCCTACGGCTGCCTCAGAGTTTTATATTTATATATATTCTTTCCCCCTGGAATCTGTTCCATGGTGTTCTTCATGAGTGTTCCTGAAAACCTAACTAAACAAAACAGGTACATGGACTCGTGATCACTACAGGAAGGCAGTCCTGTGTCCAAATGACTTTTTAAACTGTTAAAGAACTGGGGTTTTCAGGAAACTTATGATTCAGGTTTTGTAGGAAAAACATGGAAGTTTGATCTGCTTGCAGGGCGGGGACAACTACTAGCAATGGTAGAAAGAAGGTGAACAGTGGGGAGGTGAAGTTAACAGAATAAAAATAATAGCATTATTATAAGTTACCTGTCCAATTAAGTGATAGAGACTAGCCAATTAAAAAATTTCTTGATTTATTAAAGCAAGCGACAAGTAAGCAAAACAGCGCTGGGCGTGGCCGGGGAGCCTCCTGCTTCACCAACCACCGGCCTTTAACAGTCTTTCAGTCCCCTCTTTATACTTTCCGTCCTCCAATGGTAATCTGCTCCGGCCCCCCCTTTCCCCCTCAGGTCTGGTCTTGTTGCCAGACGGGTTCTGTCCGGTGCTAGGCATGTCCAGGCAGGTTCTGTCCGGTGCTAGGCATGTCCAGGCAGGTTCTGTCCGGTGCTAGACTTGTTGCCAGGCATGTCCTGTCTTGTTCTTTCTTGTGGCCCGGGGTATTCAAGGTGTTAAGCAACGATTTCTTATCACGCCCCTCTAAGAAAACTTCAGCAAACTTTATGATTTAACTAACTTTTTTGCTAACACATATCACAAGCATCAGACATAAAGCTACAAAGTTTGATGGACAAAAAACCAATTCACAGTTTATCCAAGCATCACTTTCTGGTAAAAGTGAACAGAAAATCACAAAAAGGGCTAGGTATGGCCTTTTTCACTGCCTTTCATCGCCATGTCAATGAAAATATAAGCTGTGTTGTGTTAGCAAACTGGGCAGTGTTTGCCTGGCACTTGGAAATGCAGTTTTTGCAGGAAGGGTGTATAAGTTCTATTGATGCCTTACAAAAGCCTGCTTCTTGCCTGCAAGAGATTACCAAAAAGCTTTGAGGGTACTACATTAAAATTGTCTTTGCTTATCAAATAATGGACATGCATTATATCTCAAAGTACACAGTTACACAAGATCTGAAATAAAGTAAGGCTTTGTGCATTTTTGGTAAGGGTTGGTTTTTTTTTTTTCTTTTTACAAACAGGACTTCAGGCTATAGACAAGAAAATAACCACTGATGGACATTTGTCCTGCTACAAACAAGTTGGCAATACCAGAAAGCTATTTTTTTAACTAAACATATTTAGTTTTGCCAGTAAATTGACAAAAGATGCCTCAAGGAATTATCTATACCTGTATATGGAAAAATCAATTCTCACAGTAAGCAATAAATTATAATACATACAGTATTGATTAAATTGTGGTATCAAAGTGAAACTGATTTGAGACAAATAAGAGAAATTGCTACTCATTGCTGATGTAATGGGCCAAATACTTGGTTGTCCCATAAAGATTATTTAATGAAATAGTTGTGGTTACAAACATGGTAAAAGCTGCTGAAACGTTTGTATAAAAAGGGTAATTTTCAAATTTAATTCTCTTATTCAATTTAAGCAGCGCTTAGGTTCATCCAGTCATGAGAAACATGTGAACTAGTGTTGCAAATTCTTGTAACCGAGACTGTTTCAGCTTTTCATACAAAAGCTAAAAACAAATGTTCTCTTGTTCTTCTGTAATCTTTAACGCAATTGCCTAGGTAATATGCCATAAGGTCCCATCCTTCCCCATAGGTTTTAAGGTCTTAGCATTACTTCCAAAATGGGAGAGCAGGATTGTGCCTCAGGGTCAGCTCTGTCACTCTGGACCTGAATCTTCCATGTGTTTTTTCACCTCTGAAATATTTTGAATGTATTTGATATTCTTGATAGCAGTAACAGGAAAAACAGATAAAAAGTACACAAACGACGATTTACGAAAAACAACTTGGAAAATAATATTCTAAGCTTTCTACTGGCAATGTTTTCATATGGCACCCAATTTTACACAATTTTTAAACGACAAGTTTCTGGCTGCAAATTTTGTATAGAATAGACTTAGGATATTATCTGCAGTTTATCCTGTATGAAAATAACAGAAGAGTCTGTAGTGACAATGTGCGTATTTGACATAAAGAAAAATCTTCAGGTTAAGAGGCAAACGGTAACTGTTTTTAACTGTAAAGCATTCATAATTAGTCCTCTCCTCTCTAAGACCAAATTTTACCTTTTTTTTCTCTGTGTATGCGTTATTCTTTTAGCCTTCTTATAAGCATATTATAAAGCTATTTTCCCCTAATATTCTGACTTTTAGAAATAATTCTGTCATTGTTCTGTTGCTTATGCAGTGATGAATTCTCTGTGTGTAAGTTCAGAGTCCATGATGCTTTACAGATGTTTCAGCTGGAAGCTGCTTCCAGAACTATTTGCAGAACAAGAACTATGCTCATGAATGACATGAAAAATATTTGCTTGAGTTCTCTCTTGCAAGAGAGATGTATGTGCGGTTACTAAACAAAAAATATAACAGCCCTGGGATAACCTTTGAGATTAAAGTAATTGAGGGGGTTCTTACTTGCACTAGCTCATATACAGTTGCCCAGTTCTTGCTTTTTCCGCTGTTGGTGATCAAGTTGCTTGCCTGTATGGACCCTTGGTCTCAGCTAATATTGCTTTTATGGTTTGCCATCTGTGTGCTTACTCACCTTTTCCTCTGTGTTTATTTGTGTAATTAATTAATTTAACAAGTTGATAAATCCAGAAAAATCCAGGAAACTATGGCAAAATCTATGGCTACAGACTTTTCACATAAGTGCACATTCTACTATTTAAAATTCAGCCCTCCCATAGGTGTATGTATATACTCATCACCTTCTGACTGGTGGGAAATGTGCAAAAGTTGATTTTTTTTTTTTCCTTTTGCCAGAGAATCTAATGAAAGATTGCTGCCTGTGCCTTCTTGTTTTTCTTTTCTGAAGCTCTAACCTGCCAATCAGTTGGTAATACATAATCCTGGAGACAAAATCGTTTACTTCTGAAATTCAGTGTCTATGTTTGACACCTGAGATGACTTGCACACTCTTTCTCTCTGGAGTGTTAAATCCTCTGCTAAAATACTTCTTGCTTGCACTCATGGCCTCCTTTCTCTTTCACAACAGTATTGCCCCTCTCCTCCCTCCACGTATAAGCATCCCTCTTCCTTACAGTGCCAGGGCGGCAGCTGCTGGGTTTGCTTTCCTTGGGGCAGCCGGTGGTGGCAGCTGGGTGCAGCCACACAGAAAGCCACTTTCGCTGCCAGCAGCGGCTGAGCAGTGTGTTTCTGGGCAGTCACCAGCCCAGATGCTAGGCCTTGCCCTTCGTCTTCCCTTGGCAGGGTAAAAGGCCCCTCTGCCCTGCCACATCCCCTGCTGCTGCAGGGAGTGGCAGAGGGTGACAGAAAGGTGGCCCCTGCTTCCCCACTGCCCCATGTGCTCTCTGCCCATTTCCTTGCCAGGCAGCGTTGGAGGAGCGATTCAGCCCTGGGGGTGGTGTTTGCTCCTCACCCTTCCTGCTGCCTTCCCAGTGAGTGGGTGCTGGGTCCCCTGCAAGTGTCCCTTGGGTCTCATGCGGCTCCTCTGCTTTGTGCTTTGGTTGCTGAACCTTCCCCAACTAGTTTACAAAGTATGTTTCCATCCTAACTGTAGGGATGCATGGACTTTTAATAATGCTCCTTCACTGTTGTTTTCCTTACCAGATGCATTTTGTTAAAAATAGGTATCGCAGTGTATTTAGCACACACGCAACATGTAGGTACATGAAAAAGCATGTGAATCTTTCAGTTAAAGCACTTATGTTGTCACATGCTATACGTGTAGCCCTATTAATGGATCAGTTCTATATGTATATTGAATGTTGAGATAAAGCCAATGCCTTTATACTTAGAAAATATTTTGCAAATGTCTCAATTGCATTATGAAATTTGAATTGTGATCCACCCTTTTCATTAAAATTTGAAAAAGGATTTTATGACTTGAAAGTAACTTCCAGTTTTTCCACATGAAGGTGTTCTTTTAAAAATATGTGCAGTCAAATATGTTTTATGATAGTAATCAGAAATGAGCACTCTTCTCCTATTGCAGGTCAAGCGACTCCATGTGAAATGCAGTTTGGGTGTCATTGTTATTGGGATTTGTCTCAGATCTTTGGGCAATTAAATATTTTTGAAGTTCTATTTTTTTAAATTCAACTTCAGTTGAGCAAGAAACTACGTATAAAATCATCTGGATTTCAAGTCAAATGTTAGATATGTAGAATACTTACATCTTAAAAGAAAAAAGAAATAACAGATGTTATTTGTTTTTGTCATCAATTAAATTAAGCCAGTAGGAGTTAGATTTACTACAGATTTACTTCCTGCAAGGTCCTTATCTGGTTATGACTTATAAGCTCAGCCCTGGAAAACACTTCAGCAGTGCAAAGTAGCAGCATTCAGTATTGGAGAATGTGAGTGTATTAGTAAAATACCTCCTTTTCTTAATCACTAGACAGTACTTTTAAAGGCTTCCATGGCTGAGATATTTGTTGGCATTGGGTTTGGTATTTGGTAGGATTTACAGGAAGTAAGTGGTTAGGACTTATTTTTTTGTTATTCACATTGACCATGTCCTTTTTCTGTATTAGATGTGTTGAGGTTCACTTCTGTACAGAATAATGAAGATCATAGTGGATAAAACAGTTAAACTCTGTTTTAGTTTTTATGTCTATGCATTACATCCTGGGATAAAAATCTGTACAGTCACCTTCTACATGCTTATTATAGAAGAAACAGTTCTGTCTTTGGTGTAACAGCCAAAGTTTAGATTTAAAATGCAAACTATGGTTAAAGAAGTAACCATGTAGCATCTTCTTCATGGCCCAAAGCTTTTCTCAGAGTGGTAGAAGAGGGATTTTTTTCTGTTTTTCCTCTTCTCTTTTGAATTCTAAGGCAGGTTGTCTTTCAATGCTGAGGGGACCCCTGAAGACCTTTTCATCCTGAAAAGGTTATATCAAAGATTTGCATGAAGCAAAATTGTCTTTCTTCTGGCTCTGGTTCTGCCTGTGTAGATAGCCTCTGAATAAAAGCATTAATATTTAAAATTGGCGTAGATGAACAGAATACTGGCTAGTACTTGCATGATTACTTGTTTCCTGTTATATGTTTCCTGTGATATCTTTTTTTTCAATTGTAACTAGGGATTTAACCTTGCAGCTTTTTTTTTGATACACATTGTGTGGCTGAATTCCCTCATCTCTTTTGTAACTCTTGAGCTTCATAATTTAAAGGGCTGTATTTCATAATAAATCCAATTTACCTATTGTTATATTTATTCCTGAAATATTCAAAAGTTTGCAATTGAGCAGTAAATTTCATAAGCTAGAGTTTCAACGTTTGTTATCCAATGTTTGTATCAACAATAAAGCTGAATAACTAAAAACTAAATTGCCCTAATGGTGAGGGACAACAGGTTTCATTATTTCAGACTTGACACAGTCTAAAACTGCTCCCAGGAACCTTTAGAGTTACACTGCTGGTCTGAGAGCTTGCAGAAACAGTAGTAAGCTCTTCCACTTCCAACTCTTGACTGTGTTCCTGCTCTCTCTTACCTCCCCCAACAAGCCCAGTAGGGCAGACCTCGGCACAGCTGGATGTGCAGGTATGGTGACTAGGAACATCCACAGTCTCCCAGCAAGAAAATTTACAACTGAATTATGGCAACTTCACAGGTAGAGGCAGAGGGAACTGTATGCTGTTTGAGAATCTAAGAACCTTTTCTTCTCTGGTTTGTGGTGTAAGAAGTGAGCTGATGTCCAGAGGCATTTGCAGCACAACATTCAGCTCTCCAAACCTACGCCTGTGTGGGACATGGTTTTCCTCTCTGCTATATAGCTTGAGACAACAAAGCCCTGTAGCACACTGGGAACAGAATTCCATCTCTGTGGATTATGGTGGATTGATACAGGTGAATAATTTCAATGCTTCAGTGTATTAAGTTGTACACAGAGGGGGCGACTGTGGAGTGCAGGAAGGGTACTTACTCTGTTACTTTCCTATGGAAAATGTGTATTAAAGGCTTTTGAAATAGTCATTAAAACCATCTGTATGACCATCTAAACTCTTGCAAATCTCTAAACTCTTGCAAATCTTAATGTGGAAACATTTAATTCCACTTTGTTTCCTGAGGTGATCTCAATCTTTTGGTGGGAACCTGCTCAACTATTGCCAGGAAGCGTTTAGGAGATGGTTGGGTGTACAAAGATTTCCCTTGACACAGCACTGAGCTTTTAGATATGAAGCTTGTTACACAAACATGCCATAACTACCAGTCACTTGTTCTGATGACTAAAGAAAACAGAAGTGGCCAGGATCTGAAGTTGATATAATTTGCTGCTGTTGCTATTTAGCATGACAAATGAATGGATGGAGGTGAGGAAAAAAGACGACCAAAAATTCAAGATACTTTTTTTCTTTTTTTTTTTGTCTTTTCTTTTCTAAAATTTCTAAAGTTAGTCTTCTAGTCTTACTTTTAAGATAGTTTAAGAACTTGAATGAAGTTTGGGTTCGTATACATAGTTATTTACATTTGTTGCTGGAATTATTGCTACATCTAGAGACTTTCATATAGCCTGAGATAGCTAATAAGGCATACTAGACTCTGGGACTGTTTTGTGACTACGAAACCCCAGCTCATTCTTTGGGATCATGAATACTGAGAGTCCATCATCAAAAAATGGAGATACCCAGCATTACTGTACTGGGGAGTTCTAAAGACGTTTACTAACAAAATTTATCTCCTCCCCACCCAATGCAAAAATGCAGACTTGTCAGATTTTTTTTTTCTCCCCAAATAAATGATGATAAATTTCTCATTTAGTGAAAACAAAAACAAAACCAAAAACATTGTTCCTTGAGAATTTCAATTTAAAAGCTCTGATTTTCAATTCAAAGCCACTTTTTAATCAAAATTTCAGTTAGAATAAACCCAAAGTATTCAATTACATTAGAATTTTTATGACTTTGATTTTTGTCTTTAATTTGTGAAAGGAAAACACTTTTAGAGATAGGAAATCTTTCCCCGGACATAAAAACTTCAATTTAACTTCGATTATAAACTGGGTAACAATTATTAATGGGTAGGCCTGAAATATTAGAGTATTAGAATCAGGGATCTCATTTTCTATAACTCAGCACTTTGCAGTATATGGGAACATGTATAAATAGTCAATGGCTTGCAAAATTTTGGGGTCCAATTAACAGCTATCAAATTTCAGAACTTCTGGATCAATACATACTTTTTAAAGGGCACCCTAAAAGCACTCTTGAATATGGTTCTGTGAATTACTGAATTCTCACAGACCACAGTCTGGAAGCTGCTGCTAAATATAGTATCCATTGTTTCTCTTTGCAGCGAAGGATGTGAAATAGGCAGAGAAAAACTGAAATCTGTGAAATTTATCTACCTGTAAGATGGACTAATGACATTTCCTTCCTTTTTTAAAGTATTTTGAGATCCCTTGGTGAAAAATTATGTATAAGAACAAAATAGGTTGCTTGTTACTGCTATCTTATAAAGAAATATAATGCAGTTTGATTATGTTTTATTAGCTTCAAACTCTCATTGCAGAGGATAAACAAGATTAAAAACCCAGAAATATCAGATTTTTGTTACAAGTAATTGCTCAGACTTTCGCTTTGTAATGAAATAATCCCAAGGCCATGGGTTAACTATAATTTTCTACCAAGAGTTAAAATGGTAAATGCCATAATTTAAAAGGCTATTTCAGTTGTGGTCTCGTGTGAGTTGAATATCTTTCCGGAATGCATGTGATATTTCATATATAGCAGAATTTTACAAAAATCTAGTAATGCTGTAATGCATTATTTTTTGAAGGGAAGGTTTGGTGCCTGATTCTCTTTCCTTCTGTTTTGAGGCAGCTACAAATAAAACAGTTAATCAGCTTGGGATTTATGGATTTATTTAAGAAAACATTGTTTTTATAATTGTTGTAACATGTAAAGATGTTTGCATAATTACTGTAACATGTATTAATCAGGACTAATCTTCTGAGTGCAAACTTGAATCTCATTTACTAATAGAATAAGCCATTGAAGAGTATGTAGTATACAGTGTAATTAGGAATTAAGAGTATTTAGTTGTGTACTGTAGCTGTGAAGAGACTTTTCTTAAATACACCTATTAAGACCAGAAATGCACTGACTTTGCTTTCAAAATAGTCCACGTACTTATAAGAAAGGTGGAAAAAAGTGTGTTGCTGTTGAGATACTTTGATTTTTTTTAAAGCTTTTTATAAATAGTAAACTATCTATAAATAATACCTGCATCATTAAAGCTACCAGAAAATAAAGTTTCTTAGGGCTGGACTAGATGATCTCAAGAGGTGCCTTCCAACCTAAACAATCATGTGATTCCTGTACCTTAGGAACTTGGTGTTGGTGCAGTAATAAAATAGACGCCTTTAAGTCATGGAATCTCTGAATAATTCAAGGAGAAGGAGACCTCAGGGGCCCAAGCCTCCTCTCAAAGTAGGGCCGCCTGACATTAGGTCAGGTAGTTCAGGGTGTCCTGCTGCAGGGCAGGGACATCCCACTGCCCCAGACAAGAGCAGGGCAACCAGGGGCAGCCCCAGCCCCGGGCACCTCCCCAGGGACAAGCCAAGGCCAGGCCTGGATGTCAGCCCACAGATGGGAATCAAGATCAGGCCCCATGGAGGGAATGAGTGTCAGACACAGCCCCATGACGGTGGGGCAGGGTCGTGGGGACAGGAGGTTGGCCTGCTGGGTCAGGGCCCGCAGTCCCACAGGGTTTGGTGGCGGTGGTCACTTGCGCAGGCCCTGACCCAAAGTGGCTGATGGGGGCTGGGGCTGGCCTTGTCGCAGCTTTCCTTTGTCTGTGTTTGGTGGTCTGCCCTGCATCAGCAGCCAGAGTGAAGTCTTTATGGCCCCAGTCTTGCTCAGCTTGCCCATGTTCTGGTGCTTTCAAGGAGACTCCATAGCCTTGGTGGCACTCCTTGTCTGCATCTACATGTCATTGGCTTATTTCAAGTGGCCATTCTTCACAAACGTCTTTTAAAAGAACAACTTCAGGCTGCAAGATATTGCCAAGTAGTAAATACGTTAGCTGTCTACACCAAAGATGCTATTTAACAGGATGCTGTGAACTATTAAATGGGGCTTATGGCTCAGTTTGTAGTACCTGATCTCAAATTCAGGAGTTTTCCCATTATAAAAATGTGTGATTCCAGCTTGTTTGTATTTGGACTGATTTTCTTGAAATGAAAACTGAAACTTGCTGTTTAAGCTAAAATTACAGTAATAGTGGTTACATGCACAATACCTTCTGTCCCTGACTGGTTGAGCTGTCTTTAGTTTGGACTGCGATACTCCAAATTTTTAAAATTTTATTATAATGGATACAGACTCCTTTGTAGCGCATCAGGTTCTTGTGGCTGCAGTGAAAATTGTATAGTTACTCCAAGAGATTTCCGTTTCCTATTTGTGTTGGTGTACATATTGTGAATTTTAATTTCAAGTTGGGTTTAGCAATTTTGTTAGTGGCTATGTCTACCCCGCAATCTTCCTTAATCTCTTTCCATATGACATCTGCCATTTTGTCACCCCTGAAGAGATGGGGCAGGACCTGTGATGTTGTGAAATATGTTCATCTGA
>VZTQ01001377.1:0-14309 GCA_013400755.1 Pelecanoides urinatrix
CAGCCAGAACCAGGACACCATGCAAGACATTTATTTGTGTTTCTTCTAACATACAGTTGTATTGTGGAGTAATATCCCTTTAACTCCATCACCTAAGCAGCAGCTCTGCTGAGCTAGAACTGGAAAACAATGAAGAAACTCTGAAGTGGAAAACCCACTTGTCTGCCAGCAATTTGCACCTTACTGAAATAAACAGGAGTACTGCCCTTGAAGACATGCTTTTTCCTGATTTCTCTGCTAAGCAGGCTGCATACCATTTTACATGTTTCCTTATCGTCATGATTAATATACTTCTGGATCGTTGCCAAAGGAATCAAAATGCTGGAAAATGTAGTTGTAAAGATGGCAAACTGGTTCTAGTGCAGGGACTGAGAATTCATCTAGCTTTTGCTGCCACCTTGTAAACAGTCACAAAAATCCTTCCCATCTTAAAAATTTGAAACTACATGACAGCAGCTCAAGGACAGTCTTTGGTATTTCTCCAAAGGAAGCAGCAAGTAAAAGAGAAACCAAGTTCCACATCATTTATAGAACTAAGAAAACAGGAATGATCATCTTTCCCATTTTCATTAACATTAGAAGAGGATGAACTGTACAGAATAAGGTGAATCCACAGTACAAAAGATTATTTTTATTTTAATATGCTCATCTAAAATGGATCAGGCTTAGTTTTTAAAAAAACATCAAGGACAAGTGTTGATTTAACTCTGAGATGATTACAGCAAAGTAGTTTTCCCTGCCTCGTGCAACTAAAAATTCTAGTGATAGACAACACTACATAAACCACAGTTCCAAATGAATCTCGTTTTTGTTTGGAGTTGTGTATAGTAGACATACAGGCCCCTTGCCTGCTAGAAATCTACCCCCCTAGTTACATTCCTGTAGTACTTGAAGCCATTGAGAATGAGACTGTATTCCTTTATGCTTTTGAACATCGCTCTTATGCAGGTTTTCAGACCCCCGACTGTCGGGGATGTAACAAGTGTGCTTCGTACAAAGGTCGTCTTGTTTATGGAGAGAACAACATCTAGCTGGCTAGTGAGAAGCCCAGTCAGGTTTGGGTACTGTACAGAAATACAGCCACTACAATTTGTTTTAAAGTAATTCTCTGGCAATATATTAATTACCTTAAGGATTTTGTTTGTTTGTTTGGGATTTTATCAGTCTCAAGTTAAAACCATTCATTCAACTTGAATACAGTGTTTCACTGCACATTTTATGCTGTTGGAATATACTCTAACAGCATAAAAATTTTCTACATTCCTGATTAACTTCATCTCAGCTATGTAATTGTTTACAGAGCAAGTCCTAAGAAAATGTCCTTTTTACTCAGGAATACGTGTAAACATTTTGATCTTAAAACATGCCATTATCTGCAAAAAAACCCTTAATAGCCCAAGTTTCCCAATACTTGTCACTTAGAAGAGATGCTCATACCTCCTTTTCTCTCCTGCTTAGAAGCATTTTGTTTTCCCTGCTGTATTGACTGTAGTAGTCCAGACCAGTTAAATCTGACTTAAATGGTGAAAAAAAGAGAGTAACCAAGACCTCAGTGATGGAAGTTAGTGCTTTTCTTAAAAGAATTCAAGTTACATGTGACAAGTCTATCAGTGAGCTGTTTACATATTGAGGCTTAACAGACACCATTTGACTTGAGCTTTGCCTTTCACTTGATAACAACTAGTACTCCTTTCATACACAAAAGAACCAACCTTCCACTTGCATATTTAGGCATCTTAAAGTACAGGAGTTGTAAACTAGTACACTGGGAAATGACACACCACAAAAACAGTTACAAAATGAAGTGTATTAAGAGAAAGCCAAGACAAATGTGTATTTTCTTAAATGGAATTGCTGGTTGGGAAGTTAGTCATGTCTGTCTGCTCTCATGGTGTCTCGAGGGAGGTTGGTGCACACTCGCAAAGACAGGTGCTCTAAAGACAGGTGTCAGTCCCGAGAACAGATACAAATAAAATTTCCAAAACAGCTGGCCACACGCAATGTAGGTTGGATTGCAGTTAAGGGTGCCTTAGTGGTAGTAGAGGGTATTTCTAGGTTATTGCAGGTAAACTAGTTTCTAGTTTACATTCAACTAGTTAGAGAAAAGACAAAGACTACAGAACATTAGAACATGATATGTTGTGCATAACATAGGACTTCAAAACAACTACAGCTTCACATGTGGGAGACAATGTCTGGTAAACGCGTATAGTCTGGTTTACCTTCTTGAAAAGTCTGGCAGAGAAGATTAGTCACTTTGAACAGCTGAGATTGCTGTTCTACAAGGCAAGCATTTGCCTTTCTACTTTTTAGCAGAAGACAGTGGCTGTGTGGAGTAAAGGGTAGTAGTAGCACGCCATTTCAAATGGCTTCCGTCATGAAAAGTTCAGGAGTTTGAATTTTTACACTCTGATCTTGTGCAAGTTAGTGGTAACTGAACCATAACATAGTACCGATCTTGTGAACAGGAGTCCAGCAAAGCTTTCAGAAAAATCTTACTGCTGATCTCTTAATGAGAAGACACTATTGTCAGAAATCTTTTTTTACACTTAAAAACCAAGAACACAACCAGGACAGTGTTTCAGCCTGGCTACAGATAGTGTAAGCTAGCAATTTAATTTAGCAGGCCCAGGAAAATATATCATACTGCATAATATCGGAGGACTACAGTCATGCTTTCTGACTCTATCTACATTGCAGTGAAAAGGTGCCAGAACAGGCACAAGGGGAGACTGCAGCATGGGCCATTTTTCATCCCTCCCATGTTTTGTCAAGGTAAGATAGCTCTTCTTAAAACTAGGCTGGGGATTTCTCTACTGCATCACTCAAGGAAGAGATCCATCCTTGGCAGAAGGTTGTCTCATCTACCACCAATCCACACATACTGTTATTGTAGTTACTACACTTATTGCTAGCTGGGTTCAATTTTATAATCGGTAGGAAGGAGTCATTGCAGAGGTCAAGCTGCTTTAAAACAAGCCTCCAGAGATCTAAGATTATTTTTTTCACCACTGAAACAGTACTAAAACTTCACAAGAAAATACTACTTCATTTGGGCCCTTATTGAAGCCTTGAGGAGATAATCAAAACATTCTCAGATCACTTTGCACTCATCATTGCTGCATTTATATGAAGAGGTGACTAAGTTGCATCATGAGCCTCCTTTGTTCACAACCTCTGTCGTTCTTCACCTTGCTCAGATAAGTGGTTCTTCATATCTTCAAGATTTTGAACTAATTATGAAAAAAGAAAAAGGTACAGAAATCTCTTTGAGAGGTAGAAGTGATAGTTCATCTAGAAAACAATCTGCAACACAGCAGGAGAAATTCTGAAAGGACTGTTAAGTACTGTATAGCGTAGCAAAGCTATAGATACTGTCCCTCCCCACCACATCTTAAACAGCTTCAGTGATAACTACACAGAAAATAGGTCACACTGTCAACATGAGAGAAAGCTTAAAGAACAAATTAGCTAGCTCTATCTGCTACAGGATACCATTCAAAATATCATCTTGAAGTTTTCAGCATGGGGTACTTAGGTTAAAACTTTTTTTTTTTGGTACCATTTTCAATCCCTGCAAGTGCTGCTTGCTTGTCCGTTTCTGATTCAGCTTCATTCTCATCTAAATTGTAATCAACATCCTTGTCCTGGTTCAGTGCTTCATGTTCCTGTTTGTCTGGAAAAATGTTAAAATCAATTAGTTTTATGCTATACCATAAGGTCATTTGCTCAAGAAACAGTTACTGTAACAATCTTCCACAGAATTTACTTTGCTGCTGAATGAATTGTTGTTTAGAGTAGGATTTTGTATTATCAACACAGCTTTTGCAGTAAATATTGCCTAAAGAACTAGATAAAAGACAGAATCTTTTGGGATTTGGAAAGAGTAATAAAATTCAGTCAGCACTCAGGTGGACAGAAAGGAAACGCATTAAACAATTTCAGAATACATTAAAGCACAGCCTAAGTAAGAGTAAAACCTGAGCCAATGCTGAAAAGTTGACGGTGGTGTTGCTCTTCAATGTATCACCACCACCGCTAAAACGTATCTCAGCTTCTGCCGTTCTGGTTTTAGTTTGTCCACCAAGCAGAAAGCAGTGAATATAGCATTAAAAAAAAAAAAAGTATTTTATGATGTGCTAACTTGACACAAAAGTGCTTTTCTATAAGATATTTTCTTCACCCAGTCACTAATTCATCTCAAGAAACTTTTATTGACTATCTTAAGATTTCTTTATATAGAGAGCTCAGAAGTAAATGGAAACATTATTTCTGATTGCCAAACTACTACCCTTATTTTTCCGTTAATGAGCCAGAAAAAAACATAACGGCATAGAGGTATAAGCATACCCCAGTTAAGAGAGGTCGGAGTCTCTGGTTCTGAACGTTCTCAAGCCAAGCCCTCTAACTAGAACTGGCTTAGAAACAGACTTGAAAATTTTTAGCCTTATGTTGTCCATGTTTAGACCACCACATCAAATAGATTTTTACAATTATAGACCTAGAGGTCTCAAACTTTTAAAAGAAGCTTTTATTGAAAAGAGAGAGGATGCTCAGAGAACACAGAAGAAATCTTTTTCTACTTCAGGTTCCTTTGGCTACAAGGAACCTATGCAGTAAGGTATGGTATTTTTGTTGAACAATCAAGCCTGAAGAACATCCTGCTACTCTTTCTGGTTCACAGAAACTCTAACCTTTCACAGGCTACATGGCAGAGTTTTTTCTTGAACTAATTTTTGGATGATTTTTTTACCTAATCTTTCTGCTATTTATTTCCATTAAAATGGAAGCAGTTTAGGTAACTTATGTATTCACATCTCTTTGGGAGACAGCCTGCTCTGGCCAACAACTTTTTGGAGCAGTTGGAAAAATACTACTTTAGCAATGCAGATGAGATTATTTAACCCTGCCAATTTATCAACAATGTTAACACCATTACTCATGATTCTATGAATGCGTTTACTAGAAAAGCGTAAACAGCATTTTTTTGTGGGCACCAATTCCTGCTCTGACTGCCATAAGGCTTCCTTGTCATTGCTCTGTCTGGGCTACTGGGTCCACCTGAGACTGAGTTCCTCAAGACAGACAGAGGGATGTCTAGCTTCTGGTCAGGTTTAGGCATGACATCAATACTCTGCTGCTGGGAGCTGTGGAGACACGTGGTTCAGGGTCATGTGTGATAGATGCCACAAACTGCACCTTTGCAACATCTGATCTGCAGTTTTGCAGAGTCACAATAATAAACTTCAGATACCTGAAGTCTTAGATCAAGTTTTATTCATGCTAGCTTATTTTGAAATAGGGATAGCTAGCATTTACACATTGACACTATAAAAAGACTATCTGCAAAATGTCAATACTTAGTCTCTCTCTACTCATCAATGCTTTGGATGGTTAACGTCTCATCCTTTTCAAATGCATCATATTCTTATAAAGCCTCAATACCAGAAAGTTTTGGGGCTTGTGCAGCCAATGGAGAGACAGACAGGAAGGCTGCTATGGTGATGCAGAAGAACCCGGCCTGGTAGCTCCATGGTGCACAAACAGAAGCATCAATCTTTACCCACTGACTGTAGAAGCCTGCTGGGGACTGAGTAACTTTTTACATCTCACACTAACCTTTATGAAACCTTACACTAAGTCCGACCAGCTGCCACCGTTGTTGCAGAAATCATGCTCTATTCCACACTTTCACTTCTTTACTGTTCTTAAGAATACATGACATGCTACCAACCAGCCTTCCCGGGGGGCAAGTCATCCTGCTTAGCATCGTAATTCAGGAGCTGCTCCCTCTCAATTTCTTCACTGGCAGCGTGCTCTGCTGCTGGCTGTAATGCATCTTGCCCCACTACACGTTTTTCATCTTCAGGTGGATTCAGCTCCTTCTCTGACTCAGTCAGCATCTCCTTATGACCTGCAGCAGCCTTGAGTGAATCCTGTGGGTTTTTCAGTTCACTAGAAAGCTTCTCTTCTTCTGCCTTAGGCTGCTGTTTTCTGATGTCAGCTAGACCATTTATTCTTTCTGTAAACAGTAAAAATGATTCTGAGTGAAAAACCTAATGCCTTTTAGTGGTGGCACAAGTTAAAAACTTTTAATGAATACTGCTTTATCTTTCTCATTCAATTCTTGCTTTTCCTCTGAAAGAGTATCAACCACATCAGTTCCAAAGAGAAAGACAAAGAAGACAACCCATGTTTTTCCTACTGGGAACAGCTAATGGATGAGACTTGTACAGTCTACTGTGGCATTGTTTACTGTCAACAGATTCACGCTTCTACCTACTTAAAATTTTGGTATGTGCAGTTAATAAATTG
This sequence comes from Pelecanoides urinatrix, assembly GCA_013400755.1. Lineage (NCBI taxonomy): Eukaryota > Metazoa > Chordata > Aves > Procellariiformes > Procellariidae > Pelecanoides > Pelecanoides urinatrix. The sequence continues at coordinate 6,316 of VZTQ01001377.1, forward strand.
GGCAGGTGAAACAGAGCAGTTGAAACAAAAAGGGCACTGTGCTCTATTAGCAATCAGGTTTCTATGTGTTACATTTCATTACTAACAATAAAATTGATCTGGTGTTCAAAAGTAGCTCAGGACAAAGCAGTCACGTGGGCAGATTTGCAAGTAAATCAAGGCTATTTTTATTTTTAAATATGAAGAGGAATTGCAGGAGGGCTACTACTTTTCGCAGACATTACTGTATCTTTTTTCCTGTGTATCTATTTTTAACTAAATAAGTCACGATAAAATTTGCCTGAATAAACTATATATAGATGTTTCTTCAATTGATAGCTTTCTAAAATGAGAGTTGCATTCTCCTCAGATTGTAAGTTAAGATACCATGTAAGTATAATTAAATAGGAAATTGAATTTCTATCACACACAGTACAATGCAAGACTGACGCACTAGGATACATCCATTCACATTAATAGTTTCTGAGAGTTTAGTGCCAAAAGCAACCATTAGGTTAACTAACCTGATCTCCCGTGTATCATTTCCTTTATATGCATTTTGCTCAGTGACAACATGGATGTGTGTTTGTTTAAAGCCTAACTTTCAGCTATTCCATAGGGTGGGGAATCTAGCAGGCTAGATGCGTCAAACTTACTAAAAAAGCAAATTTTAAACGTGCTTGAAAATTATTGCTTCCAAAACCAGGATATTCTTTTCCATATTAAATGAGGGATAGGACTCCAGAATTGTAAATATTTGTGTTTTCCTTTACATGCAACATGTCAATTACAAAAAAACTGAACCAGTAGAAATGCTAGTAATAGAAATGCTTGAATAGACATTATACCTCTCCACAGCTGGAAAATTGATTATAGTTCATCTACTGGTGTCACTTTCTCCATCTTAATTAACGTTCAATTAAATTACGTTCTTAACCAGTTGCTAGTAAGACAGATTTCCAGCTCACCTTTAGCCTGCAGCGAGTCTATCTTTTTTACTGTAGATACTGCTTCAGGTACATCTTCATTGTGTTTCTGCTGTTCCAAGTCAGCCTGCTTGAACTCGGTTTGCTTCACAGCTGGCAGTTGAATATTAACCTACGAAGTTATATTACAAAGATAAGCATTGGTCTATGTAACTACTCCTGGATTTGGAAAGGGAAGTGAAAGTTCAATAAGAATTCAGTAGGGGGAAACAAATCTTAACATCACTTACATGATGTTTCTACGTAACCCAACACATGGGGAGAATTTAACACACCTTCTTTCATCTAATTGCAGCTAACCCTGAGGTTACTGTTCTTGGTTACTGTTGCACAGGAAGCACGACCTTATGCTCTGAGGGTCACAGAACTGTAACACCACACAGAATATTTGGTTATTGCTGTGCGGATATTCAGAACTCCTCCATCTTCCTTCAGTCGTTATAACAAAAATGCTGTATTTAAAAATGCTTCTGTTTTATAAATAATTCAGCCTCGAGGTCACGCTCTACAGTAGAAATCATAGGAAACTGAACCTAAGATCATTTTTCAGTTTATGCTGGGCATGAATTCTTCTGTAAAAATACTGAGCCTGCACTTAATAGCAAGAAATTACCTCTTAATTAAACATGCAAAAGCCCTTAACTTATATTATCTTAAATTTCTAACTCAGTAATTTTTAATGACGGTGTCAAATAAATTAAAAGGGTGTATGCTGAAAAGATTTTTTAAGTTGAAGTGGTTGGATAAAAAGATAATAATTGGAACATGTTGTATATTCCTCAACAAAGAATTATACATCATTCCTTAAAACAGAGAGCTGTAAGAAAAGCTTTATATTTATTAACCAGACAACGCTCCATTTTCTTTCTCTGTTTTGTTTTAACTCTTACCTGACCTTTCCATTACATAAGCATGTACATCTTACAAACAGGAATTATTCCAGCTAAAAACACTGGCTAAAAACTTACATAGATTTCCTCAGGGTCACCTTGCACTAATGATAAATAACTCAGCTTTTGTACAAGCAAAGAATTGCAATCCTTGAGCAAACAGCTGAGAAGGTTACAGCTGGATGTAAGAAACACTGTCACAGATACTAGAGAGCACAAGCAGACAAAATTTATTTCAGCTCTAGCTGTATTAGTGGTTATTTCATCTGGGACCATCCCATCTGTAGATTAAAAGGAGAACAGATAACCTGCCCTGCCTAACCTGCTGCCTACTTTTGAGTAAAGATTGCCTCCAGCTATGGGACTTCTTGCAGGAGACTGAAATTGTCCTGCAGAGGGGCTTCAGGCAAACTCCTCAGGTTCCTTCTGGGAACCTCCAAACCAGAAATGGTAAAAAAAACACCAAACCCCGAAACAAAAAAAAAAAGCACCTGGTACGAGTAATGTAATTGAAAATCTGCTGCAAAGCAACACTAGAAATTAAATGACCACCTCTCTAGAAAGGTCTTCCCCACGTAAACTTTCCAAATAATTAGTATTTTACATCTTGACATTAAACAAATGGTGCAAATGATGGGCTTTTTATGTACTTATTACTATGTATTTACTATTACTATTATTACTTTTTATTTACTTATTTGACACTGTTGATAAAAATTATTGGCAACAAGAGCTTTCACTGTTTTTTTTTTTTTTATGGGATAGCTGGCTGGCATTTCCTGTCTCTAATGCTCCATTCATCTTGCAGCTCTCATACAATGCACGTTCCCAGGATAAAAGGTCACAAACTTCATCAGTTCTCTCTCCCACCATTTTACATAAAGGACTGGGTACAGACTGGAACCATTACCCGAACACCTAGGGGTCTCTGGGCAGATGTTTCAGACATTTTCTCACACCCATTTCCAGCTATTTGCAAAACCCAGCTTCAACCCTCATTGCTTTACCCTTTCCACTGCTGAAGTAATCAAATTGTTTCTGCTAGTAGCCTTTTCCTAGCCAAAGCGAAAAGGGCATATACCACCAAACCCCCACTGCCTTTGCAATGAGAGTTGGCCACCCGGGTATGTGGGAACAGCCCCATCACAATCACATGTAAAAAATGTAACTTCTGTAACTGATGCTCATAGGCCTGAAGAAAGGGCTACTTCGGTACGTGGAAATGCAATGAGTTGCCTTCTCGCCTAGGAGCTTCATTTCATGTTTACAGGGCCACCTGTATCAAGCATAACCAATTGAGTCTGTGCTGGTTTTGGCTGGGATAGAGTTAATTTTCTTCACAGTAGCCAGTATGGGGCTATGTTTTGGATTTGTGCTGGAAACGGTGTGGATAACACAGGGATGTTTCCGTTACTGCTGAGCAGGGCTTGCACACAGTCAAGGCCTTTTCTGCTTCTCACCCCACCCCAGCAGCGAGCAGGCTGGGGGTGCACAAGAAGTTGGGAGGGGACACAGCCGGGACAGCTGACCCCAACTGACCAAAGGGAGATCCCACACCATATGACGTCATGCTCGGCATATAAAGCTGGAGGAAGAAAAAGGAGGGGATTTTCAGCGTGATGGCGTTTGTCTTCCCAAGTAACTGTTAGGCGTGATGGAGCCCTGCTTTCCTGGAGATGGCTGAACACCTGCCTGCCGATGGGAAGTAGTGAATGAATCCCTTGTTTTGCTTTGCTTGTGTGCGCAGCTTTTGCTTTCCCTATTAAACTGTCTTTATCTCAACCCACGAGTTTCCTCACTTTTACACTTCCGATTCTCCCCCGCCATCCCTCTGTGAGGGGAGAGAGTGAGCAGCTGTGTGGGGCTTAGTTGCCACCTGGGGTTAAACCATGACAAAGTCCTATCCCTGACCAAATCCTGCTTCACTGAAGAAGCATCAATAATTCACAGGCCAGGACAACAGGATGATCTGAAATTTCCTTTTCTCAGGATTTCCTTCTGCCCTCTGTACCCCAGGAAGAAAAAGTCGGCTGGCACACAGCCACCCTACGCAGCAAGCTTGCCCTATCCTAGTGAGGCTTCTCGTGTCACATACAGCAACGCCTTTCGTGGTTCTTTGACTCAGAATGTCCAGAAGTAAACAGCTAAAACACTTGTTCTTCCCTTCATTCCCACTGTGAAAGGCTGAAATTAGGATTTCTGTGAAAATTCATAGCTGATGGACCTCAAAGACCCTTGGACTACAACATCATAATTCAGGGCTTGCTGTTACTCTGAAGTGATTCACAATTTATCCTCAACACACATCATGAACACACAAAGCAACAAAGTCCTTTTACAAAATCAAAAGGAGGTGTGAACCAAAGCTCAGCAGTGTAAATATTCTTCAATGGGCTCTACACCACTTCCACCATTACCTCTCAGATTCTGCTCATCTCCGAAACACAATGATTTGGAGTCTCCTGCAGGACTTCTGCATTGTTTTATCCTTGGAATCACTCTATTTCCCATAGATCAGAAACATTCAACAAGTGTGAGGAAAGCAGTGTAAAACTTAATGAGATGGGCCAATGTTAGTTGAAGATAGCAGAAAGGTGGAATACCCCTTAAGAATTACAAAGAAAAAGATTTTTAAGAAATTACCCAAGCCATACCTGGCTATTTTTTTTTGAATCTTCTGAGAAGTCTTTGTTTTCTTTGATGTGTAGTACATCACTACCCTTTTTTGTAAGCTCATCTATCCTTTCTTCACACTGTTCTTTTAATTCTTTCATCTGGTTGATGCACTGTGACCTGGAGAAAACATGAACAAGTCAGCATTTGTTAACTTTCACCCACACTCTTTTAAAATGTTCTTTTGTAAAATGATTTATTGCGCTTTTTTTCCCCCCATTTTATTATTTTCTTAGTTCTATTATCTGTGCTTACATTTGAGAAGTCAGTAGGAAAAAATGGGGTGTTAACTTAAGTCCTAAGGACAAAGTCATGGTGCAGGCAGTCCAAGTTCTACTGGAAGAAATTAATTTAAATTGCTTTTGTTAGACCAGCTCAACAAGCTACATGAATTTTCTTGTCTTTTGCTAACCACTCAATTTCAGTTAAGTCAAAATCAGTTTTGTTCCCTGAAGCATTTCTAGTACGATAGCAGAAATGCATATTTGGATTTTAGCTAGGAAAAGGAAACAGCAAGGTACTACTTGAAATAAAAAACAGGTGTAAGCTACTGCTAGCAAACTGAATACATTTTCTCAGTATTTCACCAAAGTCCAGTGCTGCAAGACATAACAAAACATATGTTACAGAAATGGAGTTCATTAGTAGCTATTTTAAGTTCCAATAGGAATATTTCCTAAAGATGCAAGTGTTGTATATCTTTTATATACTTTTAATAGTTACGGAGTGCCATTAGTGCCTTAACCTTTGTGACACCAGGAGTCTTCTGTTTGCAGTTCTGCAGCCTGCTTTTCCCCTCACAGCTCCGTAACCTCTAGGTAAGCCCTAGGCTGTTGCGGCAGTGTTTTCCCCTTTTGCGGCTGTGTTGAAGATCCTGTGCAAACCCCAGGAGTGTTGTCAAGCTAGGTTTCTCATGGGAAGTGACTGCCATCAGGGCAAGATCAGCCTTTCTCCCCCACTCTCTTCATAACCTGTTTCGTAACTTTTGGTTTATATTAGAGGAAGAACAAGACCTAGTAAATAACAAGGCAGATAAGCATTACCCTGTAACACATGTGCAGAAGGCTTAGAAACCAGTCACCAGACAACCCCAAGCGTGCTTTGATCCCATCGTGAACAGGAACAAGCAATAGTGGGTTTGAGTGGATCCTGACGAGAAGTGCACCATGCTAGAGGAAAATGTGGTGAAAAATCAAGGAAGAGGCTTGGCTGGGGACCACGCGGCTTCTCTTCCCTGCTGGCCCCAGTGGCAAAGGAGTTTGTTGGGGTTTTTTAAACCTTTTTTCCATTCTCTCTCTCGCCTTTGTTTTCTTCAGCTCTAAGGTAACTTTGAGGTCAATGTATATCATCAACTACAGACCCTGCAAACACATCTTTCTGCACGCAAAAACTCTCTCAGCATCCTGTGGGCAACAACATGGACAACATACTGCAAATTTTACCTCCCCTTCACTAAGACAGAAGGGAGATGAATTTCTGAGCCTGGCTCTGGCAGAGTGTTAATACCTCTGGTGTAACTGCAGCTAGTTCAGATGGGCATGTTCCAGTTTCTCAAGCTGCAAATAAGCTACTACCTAATCCAGAGGAACTCTCAGGGCACGTGCCCTCTATGACAGCAAATCACTCATTTATATTGTGCTTTCACCTTCCTCCACCCCACCCCCCCTTTAAAAACAAAAAATCTGTTCTGTAGTTCATACCGAGAAAGGAAGAAGAGTGATAGACAGGTATGCTATGAACTGACAAATTAATTATCTTTATTACTGTTTCTTCTCGACTAGGCATTATTCTAAAGTCTGATTTTATGAGCTGACAAATTAATTATCTTTATTACTGTTTCTTCTCGACTAGGCATTATTCTAAAGTCTGATTTTATGAGCTGACAAATTAATTATCTTTATTACTGTTTCTTCTCGACTAGGCATTATTCTAAAGTCTGATTTTGCTAATGCTAATACATGGAAAAATCATCAAAATAAGCAGTGTTTTGTAAGTCAGTGAACATCAGAGACAATAAAACAACGTAGGCTTGAGTTATGCACACATTCAGTTATTTCTAGGAAATAAAAGGACATTAGAATTGCAACCTGCACCTCAGTTTACAAGCTTGAGAAAGATGGGAGTATACAGACAACCTGAAGTTGGAGATACAGAAACCTTTTGTAAATGCTCTTTCATAACACACTGCACATGAAAATAAAGTTCACTTTACATCTGTGACAAATCCTTATCATTTTTAATTTATTATCTGTGAAGGAATCACTTCTTGGAAAAGGGATTTCTGGAGATTTGAATACTCTACTTATGCATACAACAGCTTCTGAAGCACAAGAACACACTAGTTTCTCCACCTCATCCCATCAACATGACATACTTCAAATGTGCAAAACCAGTGCTCTTAAATTCAGTCTCTGTAGCACATTTTCTCTCTCACAAGTTAAATAGAGTTAGTTTCTGTGATAAAGAGCTCACCTGCACACACACAAATAAGCCCAACTAATACCCTCCCCAGCTGCTCCCAGGCCCATCACAGGAGCCATCAGCCCATGCAAGGCCCATCTCCATAAGTCCAAAGGAGCAGAGAGGAACAAGTGCAGCGGGGAGCCTAAATTACGGACTCAGAAGAAGGGACACCCTGTCCAGACAACCCCACAGCCCCAGGCCTGTCTCAGGTCAGCCTCAGCCCTCGTGTCCAGGCATGAAACACATCAAGATGAGTCAACAGGACCAAGGCATTTCCCGCCCAGGGTGAGGGACAAATTATGGGTTGCGGGGGTAGAACATGTCAGGACTGCACAAACCTTATCATGGGACCAAAAGCAGGGAAAGCGATGGATCTCTGGTAGGACCAAGCATGAGAAAAGAGAGATAACGGGATAAACAAAATCGGTCGCATGTAAGCTGGTCGGTGTGCTTGTCTGGCCTTGCCCTGCACTTGATCAGCACAGTCTGTCCCATTTTTTATTAAATGCCTTTTTAACTCTTTCCTGGGTGAGGGACTNAGACAACCCCACAGCCCCAGGCCTGTCTCAGGTCAGCCTCAGCCCTCGTGTCCAGGCATGAAACACATCAAGATGAGTCAACAGGACCAAGGCATTTCCCGCCCAGGGTGAGGGACAAATTATGGGTTGCGGGGGTAGAACATGTCAGGACTGCACAAACCTTATCATGGGACCAAAAGCAGGGAAAGCGATGGATCTCTGGTAGGACCAAGCATGAGAAAAGAGAGATAACGGGATAAACAAAATCGGTCGCATGTAAGCTGGTCGGTGTGCTTGTCTGGCCTTGCCCTGCACTTGATCAGCACAGTCTGTCCCATTTTTTATTAAATGCCTTTTTAACTCTTTCCTGGGTGAGGGACTCTCTAGTCAGTGTGTGTATATACTCGTACCGGCGTGCTCTGCGTGCACAGGAACGCACGTGCAGCCTCTCCCCTCCCGGGCTGCTGGATTTGCTGCCCCCACCC
>VZTQ01001377.1:23782-39020 GCA_013400755.1 Pelecanoides urinatrix
GAGAGGAAATGGCCTCAAGTTGTGCCAAAGGAGGTTTAGATTGGACATTACGAGAAATTTCTTCACTGAAAGAGTGGTCAGGCCTTGGAACAGGCTGCCCAGGGAAGTGGTGGAGTCACCATCCCTGGAGGTATTTAAAAGACGTGTAGATGAGGCGCTTAGGGACATGGTTTAGTGGGCATGGGGGTGTTGGTTTGAAGGTTGGACTCAATGATCTGAGAGGTCTTTTCCAACCTTAGTGATTCTATGATCTAAGTCCTTACCTCAAAGAAAAGGAGCAGTTCTGCCTTGCACGCTCCTAGTGCTCCCCACCATCATGCTGGCAGTGTAGCACAAGCCACATTGCGACTATCTGTTGTTCACTTCTTAATTGTATCTGGAAATTCCCACCCCCCTTCTCTATTTTTGCAAACACGCCTCCCCGGTCACACACTTTCCTAGTAAACATGCACCATCAATTCTTTTCCCTCCTTGTACTCGTCTTCTTCACCACTTTGAAATAATCTTCAGGAGTAAAGAAATCATTTATACTAGCCACAGAAAGGTTTCTTCATTCTAGGACATGAGATTAATGGCTAACTACGTATTAGTAAGTGGGAAAAAAGTTAATAAATAAGATCCCTAAGAAAATATTTCTCTTTTAGGTTGGTCTGTGGGCTACACACTTACGTATACTTCAGTGGAGGAGCACCAACTGAAGCAAGCCGAAAACAAATTTCAAGCCCAAATTGGAGGAGACATTGATTTAAACTTATTTCTCACTGAACTGAATTCCATTCAGAAATCACAGACCTTTCCCCATCCTCAATGAAGGGGAAAAAAACCCCAAACAAACAAAAAACCCCAAAACAAAAACAAAAAACCAGGTCTATTCCCAAAGAGTGATCCTGGTAAAGATTAGGGATTCAACCTTGTTTCACATCCTCTGCTAAAAGCAATCTAGATTCTCTTTTTTTGTGATGAACAACACGTGCACCATGACATGGTTCATCCCTCAAAACTGCAGAAACCACCAAAATTGTAAAGTTGACAATTTCTTACACTCTCAGTGGAAGAGAGAGGAAGTTGACACATACGAATAAGAAATCACTTTTATAGCTGCAGGGCAACAGCAAGTGGATTGGAGAAAATAAGCCCTGCACAGCTACAGGACTTTCACGACACTGTTACATTTAATTAAACCCCACATAGTAGGGTTTTAGTAGTGTAAACAAAACAGAATCCTATGATGTGAGAATCTTAGTATAAAACCTGTACAGGTGTATATAACGTACTTTCTGCTTTCCTTTTTGTCCATTCATTTTGCTATGAAGAGGTAGAAATAGTTATCTCTTTAAGCTACACACACTCTACATTTCCACTCTTTGGGTGCCTACAGTTTAGCTAGTCCCAGACCATCCATTTTTTTCCTCCACCATGTAAAAATATATTTTAAACAGATGTATTCTTCTAGACTACTGCTGTACCAGTTATGAGTAAGCAGACTGATTTCTCTTGCTAATTTAGTAACACCATGCTATGGCAAATAGAGCGGGGCATGAGGCAGTGCTTGCTTTCCCTTAAAGCCTCTTCAAAACTAGAAGATGCAACATTGTTTGGTTTAAAAAACAAAACCAAAACACACATAGGCACCTTTTCCTTTTCACAGCAGGTTTTCTTCTCTCTGTCCTCCGCCCACTATCATTCCTTTTGAGGCAACTCTGCATACCAGTAGGTATTTTGTCTCAGAAGGCTGTGCTGGAAATTGAAATTTTCCCAGAGGGAGGGGAGCTGAGAGCAGCTGTGGCTGGTGTTAAAAGACACCGAGCAACACCACAGTGACGTGCTTCACATATAATGTACAAAGCTTGGCCCTTCTCCTCAGTAAAACAACATGTGGGCTGAGGAAGAATTACACAAATCCAAAGAAAATTACAAACTGCAAAAGCATGTTCTAGCAGTTAAAAATAAGAGAGATTACACGTATTGTTCTCCTGTTACCCCCTTCAAAAAGACTATTGTGGCAGTGTACATCCCATCAGCTATGGGTCCTGAATAACAACCATACAGAATATTGTTCTTTAGAAAATTGCTGACGGATTAGAAACAGCCCTTTTGCACTCCTGATTCCTTATCTGTTGTTACTGAGAGTTCATGTAAGCTCTCTTGATCTCTTCAGTCTATTCCTGTACGCATTTCCAGAAGCCATTTGCTAAATCCACATTAATCCTTGAAAATTCAAGATTTTTTAAAAGCAGACTGTTGATAGAAGTGTTTTATACATACTCAGACCTAAGAGAATAATGATGACAGCAATTTCCCAGTATTATGTTGCCTCAGTGAATGGTGAGCCCACAGGGTGTTTCAGGGTCTGACTACCTCCTACCTTCTATGCCCTCGTCCTTTGAGTAGCACAGAGACAGTTCTAGAAAAGAAGGCAGATTTAACTCAAAGTGGTTACCACACTGCAACCGACAATGACTTTAATGTGGCAAATATCTTAGTGGTGAGTTAGTTTGGTATGAAACTAAATCAGTGGCATAATTATTCTGTATTGTACCATCAGAGTAATAAGACACAGTGACCAGAGATGAACTGCAATTAAGATGGATCTCGAATGTTACTTGAAAGTTGCTTTTGGTAAGGAGTCCAGATTGTAAAAGTTTGTTCCCATACAGATTTCTTATACAATGAGAAGAACCATAATTTCTCCCTGAAAAGAAGGGGTTTTGAGACAGACCGTTCACTCCTACACATCAGCTGAAAGCATTTTCATTTTTCTTTAAGAACAACAAGAAGAATTAAACAAAATCCCATTTATTACTCAAAGATCTGTCTAGTTAGTTAGACAGTTTGTATTACTTGTAAAGTGAGTTGAGAGACTCAGGGTTTGGATTTGCATTCATCCTTCCTGGACTAGTTAAATACTTGCTGCTAATCCCCCTGGGTTAAATAAAGTTCAGTTCAAGGACCAAGCTTCCTACAACCAGAAAGGGTGAATTCATTACTTGCCTCCCAGGAATCCCAGATTCCACTGGAATCCATGAAGCTGAAAAACAAGGATACATGTTTGGCTGTGTGGGTATACAAATACATATGTATGCACATGTGAATATATAACACACACTTATACGTGGATATACATATACACACAAAAAAAAGCACTCAGAAACTGTCTTTTCTTATATTCCATGTCCCATAGTTAAATAACCTCTGATTCTGGACAGCTTCTTCAGATCAAGGTCCTTAGTGAGGAGAACTAAGCTTTCTCTCTCTTCCCTGCCATCGTATCAAGGGCATTCCTAAATTAGAGTGGATGAATCCATGCCAGCTTGGCTGATGGCATCTTTTGACAGATACACAGGTTTCCAGTAAAACAACTCTCCCTACTCATAAATCACAGAGTTGGGAAACAAAAATATCTGTGCAGGATATTTGCTCACGTCACAACACGAGCAAATTTTGAATTTGCCACGAAGTGGTACACAGGCACATACGCACTCATCCTACTGCTTCAGGCTCCTGAGATGTGCTCTTCTCCAGTCACAAAAAGCAGAAGACAGGAAATGAGTCCATTGCACCACTTTATCTAATGCTTCCTACAGCATCAGCTCCTGGGGTTTCAACAGTAACCTTCATAGACTATTCCATTACTGAACTGCATTTTAGGATGATGGAGGGAAAAGCACTCCAGAGGAAGGAACAGCTATGCTAGATCGGCCCGAAAAAACCACCTTTCCCAGCATCCTGTCTCTAACACTGGATGCCAAATGAACACCAAGGCAGCCATAAAGCACGGTATTTTCTAAGCAGGAGCTACTTCTGGCTGAGGAATGCTTGAAGCCAGAACAAACACCTTTGTATTGGGTGGTGGGGCAGGTGTTTCCTCAAGGTGATGCAGTTGCTTTTTAACCCACACAGACCCACTGCAACTAGTCATTATGGATGTCACACACTTGCAGCTTCACCATCTATTGCATGAAGAGCACTTCTGCCTAGTTTGAACTACAACTTGCTGACTGCATTTGATGCCTATCAGTGGATGGAGAACAACCATGCCTTGTCTCTTCCAGCCACGAGCATTTTCTGCACCATTCAGGATCCTGGAGATCCTCACAATGGCTCTCCTCAGCTGACTGTTGTCCAGCCTGTAACCTACACTGTGGATTTCTATAGAGAAACTACTGCACAGCTTTGGCTATCCTCCTTGTTCTCCTCTATGTGCCTTTCCGAGCACTCCAAAACTCCACCGGTGACCTCCCCTCAATACAACAACTAATCCAGTTTATTTCTAAGCTGATTTGTAATTTTTGCCGTATCATTCACCCCTGTGATAACAATGTCTTACCACGTGGCTGCATGATTTCTCTACAAGCCATGCGTGTGTAGCCTTTTACAATTCCAGGTGTGAATGCATTCATTACTCTCACTCATCCTTGTCACTGACTCTTTCAGAAGGAAACTCCAAGAGACTTCAGAAGCAAGATTTCCTTTTCCAGAATCCACTTTGACTCTTCCCCAGACTACCACATTCACCCCCCACATCCAACAGCAGTTCTGGTTTTGTAAAATACTTCCCGACACTTTTCCTGGCACAGATGGCAGATTTTAACGAATGACAGCTCCTACATGTCCTCTATATTCAAAAACACCACCGCAACAAGAAAGGTGGATTGTGTGGTGCCAGCTGCATTTGTCTGATACCACAGTAATTGGAAGCAGAAAGGTTGCACACCATGCTTGGCAGAAGCAACATTTCATCCACCGAGCTTCCTGTCACCAGCTCTCGACATCCACCCCTGTGGCCAGCCTGCGCTGTGAACTCTGTGGCCAGCACTTCCAGTTCCAGTGACTTCTAATAATTCTGGCTAAAGGAAAATCTACTTATGAAAAGGAAGCATAAAATGTATTTCCCTTGTAAAAGACTGTAGAGTAAATTAAGCAAATACTCAGTTCTGTTTGCCCTTTTCTTACCTTCTGGGTTTTTGTAACTCATGCATGGGCTTTCAACCCTTACAGGACAGAATTGGAATGCAAAAAGATGCCAAAACAGAATGATCGGTTTCACCAAAATGTAAATTGGGATATCTTCCCAGAGGATGGTAAATTTAAACAATTCCCACAGCACTCAATAGCAACGACCACTATCGGGAGGCAGAAGTGACAACAAGACTGATTACTCACCCGAATGCTGCCTGACTGTCCTGGAGTATCTTTTTAATAAATACATATATTAACAAACAAAAAAAAAAAGACAAACTATACCTCAACTTTTTTAAAGCGTACGCAAAGACTGAACCCAAAGAGAAGACAGAAATTATCAAAGAAACATGTTTGTCTCAAAAGAGGTAAAAAGAATTGGTTTATTATTTCTCTGAAGACCCTTGGATAAAAATGACTTCAAAATAAATTAAAAACATATGCCACTGATGTGCATATTAATGAAACAATTCCACCTTCCATTTTTACTCAATTTTTCTTCCTCTAAGTCCTTCAAAGATTATTCTGGTGATATTTTCTTCATGCACTGCAAGTTTTGAACAGCAAAGCGTCACCTAATGGTGAACCCTTTACCTAAAAGGTACCTATTACTATCATCTGTGTCTGTTCAGTCTGCTGAAAACAATAGTCCTGGAAATCTGATCTATAAACTTCAGTCAAGAGACTCTACAGGAGAAGCAATAAACCCAGAATGAATACTTTCAGCTAAATACTTCTGGCGACAATGAGAAAAGTGATACTAATCACATCCGAGGCTGCATCAGCACACCCGAAGTGGTATCAGCAACATATTGAAAATACACAACAAAACAGCTCGCAAAATACTACACAGCAGTAACTGTACACACTGCTATTTAAGCAGGTACGTTCGCGTTCTTCAGAAAGGACTTCCACCCCTCTCACAATGCTGCACTGTCAGGAGCACTGCCACAAAAGGCTAGTCTAACCTTCTGATGTCTCCCAGTGCTAATGGGATTTGGAGGCAGAAGGCCAATGTGCCACAAAATTTGTAATGCATTTAGAAATAAACGTCAACCATAAATGGTTACAAAATGTATACAAATGTATACAAATGAGTAATCAGTCTTGTTGTCACTTCTGCCTCCCGATAGTGGTCGTTGCTATTGAGTGCTGTGGGAATTGTTTAAATTTACCATCCTCTGGGAAGATATCCCAATTTACATTTTGGTGAAACCGATCATTCTGTTTTGGCATCTTTTTGCATTCCAATTCTGTCCTGTAAGGGTTGAAAGCCCATGCATGAGTTACAAAAACCCAGAAGGTAAGAAAAGGGCATGTAAATGTATACAAATATATTTGGGAACACAAATATATCTGTTGGTGCAGCTGCTTCTTTTCCTTAAGTTTTAAGACATTAGCATACAAGAAAGCAAGCCAGAGGTCAACACAAGGTTGGTAACAATGACTTATAGAGGGGGCAGAGGTTTTATTCAGAAGTGCTGTTACTTGCAGCTTCTAATATTTCACATATTATACAATGAATGTTACAATGTGCATTCAATGTCCATTTTCTAAATATTATACAGTGATACATAAATTAAATGTTTTGCCACACCAACACTGACTGTATGCCCATCAGCTGGAACATTTGAGCAACCTTACCCTGTTGCACAGGGTGTCTTGGTAAACCAGAGTATCACAGAAAACTGTGGCTAGAAAAGGCCCTACCTTCTCTTCCTGATGTACTCTGTTGGCATTTTCCATCTGAAGGCTGTGCAAGGACTGGATTTTGTCAATCTGCTGTCGCTGCTTCTCTAGCTCCCCTTGGAATTCATTCTTTTTGAGCTCCACAGCACCCCTCTCCGCTGCCGCCCTGCGGACTTTGCCTTCCAGATCCATGATCCGACCCTGAGGAAGAGCAAATTAGCCAAAGAAAAGAGAAATGTTTCCCACTTGCCGGACTCTAATCCAATACATTCAAGGAATACCAAATTTCACAGAACTAACAATGCTAATGTCATCAAAGTATTGTGTCAGCCAGTGATATCTGCCACACACACACAGACACACACCCCTTCAGTTTTACATAAATTACCAGTACAGCATAGTCTGTAGAGACTATCAAAATTTCAGTTAAAGATAAGAGAAATGCAAAGCTGCCTCAGTTCTTGAGCTTAAAAAAAACCAAAACATCCCCACAAAAAAAAAAAACACCATAAAAAAAGATTGCAGTCTTCAATTTTTTTGAAGTACAAGGTAAAATAATTTTCTAGATTTAATCTAGACAATTCCGACATTAATGGGAAAACTCCTCTCTCAAATCAATACGTTTTCGTGGAAGGCCTGGGAAAGAGTAGAGGGTGGACAACACTGCCCAACTTTTACATAAACAACTGACATATGGCTGTTACACAAAGTCACATATGAGAAAAAACTCATTTATAAGCAGAAAATTGTCGTTCTTCTTGATTGCTCAAAGAGCAGTGACTATCAGAGGAAAATTCAACACCAGCATATACTGCACATACAAACACAGAGACATAAGATAAGGAATCAAGCCTGATGGTATCACAGCTTTTTTTTTTTTCCCTTTTCTTTAAAAAAAAGTACCCATTTAGTTTTGCAGAACATTATTTCTAAACATTTTTGGGTTAAAATTGCTCTTCAGCAGCAAGGAAGAGAACAAAGACACATGGGGGGCAAGAGGGAAGGGAATATCAACAGAATTTACCCAGGTAGAAAGACCTGGGGATTCCAAGTGGATTAAAAAATAGATACAATAAAAACTGTGCCTCTTCCAAGACTCCAAGGAAATGGACCATATACTCTTACACCACAGTATGCTGCATATTACTGCCTGCCTACTCTGCTTATCTGCCACAGAAAGAGAGAGAACGGAGAGGAGACAGAGAGGGGGGGAAGGGGAAAGAAAAAAAAAAAAAAAGGAAAAGCACTTGCGGTTCAGTTGGAATAGAAAAGAAAAGCACTTATTCCACTTCAGTCATAATAGCTGCGAAGTCTTGCCAACAAACAAACTGGCTGACAGCGTGCTTTAGAAGCTCCATCCGTGCCTTCGGCTATGCTTTTATTTCATTCAGAGTGCATGACTATACAGAAGTGAAATGATTTTCAGGCTAACTTTGGGAGAAACGTACACGATGATACAGTAAATCAATAACAGTAAAGAGGACCTTATGTGTCTAGGTTACTGAGATCAAGAATAAGCATGGTAGCTTACTTTCCTCACTATCAGCTGCCTCACAGGCATGCAGCAAAGCTTCAGCAGTACCGACACAGTTACTACCTGCTTGTAGCCACCAACCTGAGGCCACTGACTAAAGGGAAAACAAGGGATGACCAGAGTCCCAGAAGACAGGGCATCATACCCTCCACCAAGGGAAAGCTAAGACATACCCTTAGCCGCATGGCCAGAGACACGTGTCCTGTTTGAACAGTGCCCACTCTGAGGTGAAACAGAGGTTCAATTCCTACAGCTGTCAACTGAGTACTAAAATTCTGCTCGATTACAAAGAGGATACAAATTCAGTGGAAAAACTTGGGAGGAGCTCTGATCAGCCACGTTTAATCACCAGGTTGTTAGTTTTTAGGTTGCTTGTTAAAAACAAAAGAAAAAAAGAAAAAAAAGAACCATCCTGCACACGTTGTGACAAAGCAGAAACTTCATTCACATACTCCTCAATTTCAGAATGCCTGCTCCCAGGCAGGATTAAAACCCAAGCTCAACAGTCACAGAAAATAGTTACCATTAGAAAAATAGCAGACAAGGTAATTATTCCATGTGAGTTGCATGCCCTCTTTAGGAAAGGTTTCTAAGAATCACAAATTCAGATTTTTAGGCACTGTTTCTGAACAAGGTATATTTCCTTGTACTTGGTGGGAAAGCATGCACGTATCCTTATGGGTCATGTAAAAAAAAAAATCTAGGGAGATGAGCAAACTGCAGATGCCCATTCAGATTAAAAATGGAGTCTCAATGCATACTTAGGAAGAAAAACAAGAGGATGGCATTTGCCACATCTGTAAACTGAAACAGCACAAGATAGTTGAATGCTTTGTGTGAGCAGAAGTAACAAGTCCCATACAAGCAGGTTTCAAGTTTTGGGTCCCCCTCACCTACAAATAGGCATTCCTCCCATTACCTCCACCTCCACTACTGATAAGCAACAACTGTAATATCTGTGAGAATTCCTACAACAAGCTGAAGCTCCTGGCCCACCACATGCAGGGGAAGCATCCTTCTTGTTATGGACTATGTTTATTATACACACAAGTACAAGACAACATGCAGAGCAACAGGAAAGTTACCTGCAGATCCACGCTGTGAGAACTTGCAATCCAGTAATTGAAACCCAAAACAATGATGCACGCCACAAGCGCAGCCACAAGGAGAGGTGGAGACTTCATCCCTCGGCAGCTGTTTCCTAGCCCTACCATTTCAAGAAAAAAAACAAACCCAAAGAACCACAATAGTGTGGAAACCTGCAAATTAAAATAGACACGTTATACTGCATCCTCTGCTATGGCTATTTTATACACACAATGAAACTTTTACTGCAATAACACAACAGCTCTCAGCTGAAGGGACTACACCCAGCAAGGAGGGCATACTGTCTAGATATTTCCACCTGAAGGATGAAAAAAGGTCATCTCGTACTATTAGCTTGTACATAAAGCTTCACATGGACTAGAGGGGGGAAGTCTTGAATATTCCTAACAATATAATGAATATCTGCAATAAACAGAACAAACCAGCCATCCTTTTATTGTATGTCAACCCAAAAAGCTAATTACACAACACTGATCTACAGATAGAGGATAGATTCCTTGCTATTTCATTTAGTCAGAAAATAAACTTAGTCTCGCTGTTTCAGGAGTAATTTGCACTTTTCTTCCCAAACTTGGGTAGTTTCAACTTATTCCCCGATAATTCTATTTTAACTTTTGGTTCTAAGCTTATAAATAAATAAATCAATCAGATTGAACCAAATTACTTTAAGGATAATCTACAAAATAAAAATTAAAAAAAAATAAGCAGACACTGTTTATTTCAATGGTAAATTGTATTAAGCCATGTTTGCTTTGATCCTCAGCTGCTTTCTCTGCTCCTAACAGAAAATAAATAACCTTGCTTTAATGTATGAGCAGTATCAAGTGTACTACCGGTCACTAACGAGACTTGGGTTGTTTCTGTGGAACAGCCCATCTTAACAGAAAAGTGGGGGCAAAGGGCAATTGCAATGCTGTTTGAACTAGGCCATAATCATCCTATGAGATGATAAAATCGGGTCTTAATGGATGTAGTAGCACCTAGCTCAATCCTCAAGTTCCACTGGGAATCTTGGACACAGTTTGTAATAGATTGCTCTCTTGTAAACTGAGATCAATTTTTTTCTTTTTGCACTCCTGCAGACAAAGCCAGCAAAAATGAGCACAGAAGATCGAACAGACAGCAAACACGGATGCATCGCAAGACACTAACTAAATCTGAAATGGGTACATTTACTATTCATGTATTGTACAGATTCTCAAGGTGCATGCTCTTAAATAAACTTCTTCCCTATGGATGCAATTCACAGGTTGTGATGTATTTAAAAATTAATAAATGGTAGCAACTCTCAAAGGGTTTACATGTGGACGTATGCCGTAATCACAGGGGAAGAAGGTGATGCCACCAGTTAGCAGATACCAGAAATGCTGATTCTGCTGTACATCCAGCATTTAAGTCCTTCAACAGCTCACCTATACCTAAGTGTGCACATGCACCCTCTGCAAAATCCCCTCTTTGCATTCAATTTAAGATATAACCCATCTTCCTCTTTTCTCAGCAGGGAGTGCACAATACTGCCAGACTGGTGAAGGCTTCAAAACTATTTGTTCATTTCAAAAGTTTGTGAATTTGTTTGTATTTGGGGACGGGATATATATGGAGCCTAAAAGTAAAATGTGGCTTCCTGAAAATGCTGCTTCTTTGTGTACATACACGCACACACAAAAAAAACCAAACCCAAAACAAACAAAAAAAAGCGTGCATAGCTGCACAGGTCCGACACCCAAGGCCCGAGTTTCTCGCCTAAGGAAACCCCAGCTACAGAGCAAACCGACAGATGCAGCACAGCTCCAGTGGACACCCATGGGGCCACGTACAGCCGAGGTAAGGTCAACAGAAAAAGCAAAGGCATGGGGAGGAACCATGCATTTTTATTGTCAAGCAAAAAAATCAAGATGCAGTAGACTAAAACATAGACATCTTGCACAGACTATTCTCCTGCTGTGCCACCCTAAGAGGAGTGCCTGAGAAGTAGAGAGCCACCTTGCCTTACACATATTCCCTCAAAACCAAGAACCACAGGTCTCCAGAGCAGTAAAAATGAGAGGTGGAAAATGGGGATGATCAGCACTGCCACATCAGCTAAGAACAAGATAATTCATTTACTCTTGCTTACTGGGATAAAATACTACAGTTCAAAAAATGTATACCAGAACCTGTCATGAAGTCATTCGTATCCTGTTCTTTGCTGTAAAGAGTATTAGTTGGTATGCTTGAAAACACAGAAAAATTACTAAACATAGCACTGCAAAACATAGTGCATCATTCCAAGTGTTACTTGAATAAAATACTTGGTATTTTCTTCCTAGCAGTCAGAAGTAGAGAAAGCAGTCCATGTTATCAGCAGCAACAACTTGCACTGGAATTTAGCTACTGAATAAATATATGGGACTAGCTGTTTCGCTCAAAAGTTTTCAGAGGTAAAGCAACTACATTGTTCAAAGGAAGAATGGTTAGTTCACCATGCAGCTTAAAGCACAGGTGCAAAACCATGTTAAACGAAAACTGATATACCTACCAAATCCAGCAACCTCAGCGACACTTATGCTGTTTTCAGCTACTAAAAACAAGCAGGCATGAAAGCGTTGACTTCACTAACGCAGGTTGGACTTCAATACATTGTTCTCTCTAGAAAATCCAGTGTAGTTTGCCCTTAAATAATTTATGTTAACTGGGAATATATACTCAACAGCAGGAAAACCAAAAGGAAGAGGAAAGAGATGAAGGATCTTCCATCTGAATAATGCAGACCCAAACTGTTTAACTTTCTATCATAGATACACACACACATGCATTTTGGAGGAGAGATAAGCAAATCAGCTCAGTGAGTACATTTACATGGACATGTATTTGTACATGCTGTTTTGCAGGAAACATCTGGTTTGGCAGAGTTATTTGAGTTGAAAATAAAATACGCTTCTGATTTTATGGATAAGAAAGTGATTTTACTGAACATGAAGGAATCCATCTTTCATGAACGTTTACTGCGATGTGGAAGTAAGATGCTGTATCACATGCATAATGGTCTACATTTGGTAGAGCATAAAATTCCCGACTTCTGAACAGCAGATATCATCCTTCTGCTTTGCCATCCTAGCAGTGCTTCATCGAGAGGGAGATGGTTTAGACTCCGAGATATTCAACCAAATTAACATATAGTATACTTTTATTTCCCATATTCATATTGTATCAGTCTGAGCAACTCCTTCTTTTACTGTACTCAGTTGAAGTAGGATAGCTGGTACCCAGTCATCTTCCACTACAGATAATTAACAACCGCGCCAACTAAGTCTCAAGACTAAGACATTAGAGGCAAAGACAGAGCAAAACAGTTTGTGCATTTCAGACTCCCTGAAGGAAAGCCAAGTCTCTCTGCTCACAAGGTCCAGCTCTGTGTATTTGCATGAGACCTGCCGAGTGGGAAGAAGCGGAGCAGATGAAGAATTCAATAAAAGCAGCACACAGCCGGGGGAAAGCAAAAGAGGTCCCTTACCCCCACCTGCCTACCGACCGCCTCCTCCACCATCCTGGAGGAGGTACAATGGTACAAAGCCAGAGCAGTCAAAAGACATACAAACTTTAAATCTCCATTGGAAGAACGTTTGTTTGACAAAGAACTCAAGCCTGCTGACCACAAACTTTCTAAATACCTTCCACAGGAATCCACAAACTGCAGGCTGAAAGAAAAAAAAAAAAAAAAAACAACAAAAAACTCTTGAAACATTCAGCAATAGCCACTTTTCAAACTTCTGTACTTTGGACAACTGGCTCACTTCAAAGTGGCAACCACCCAAAAAAACAGTAACATTCAAACACCGATGCTGCAGGATGTCACTGAGTCACTATTTGCCCAGGTTATCAAGTTACACTTTTCACAGGAACAGGAAGGGGAGAAGCATTTATGGCACAACACGTTCAGCAATTGCACTCTCATCCTTCTCAGGAATAATCATCATCTGATACTCAATTCAGATCTCAGGTCTTCCTTTTCTAATGTATTTTAAAACTACAAATAATTCAGAAGAGTATGAAAATACTGAAAAAGCGTGATTTGTTCAGGGGGAGGGTGACTGTTACCACTCCTCCACTAATTATTTTTCAAATTGGGAAGTATTTCTTCTTTCAAATGACTACTTTACAGGAAGCTAATAACCAATCATCCACAATTTCCTGCGCTTTATCTGATTAAAGAGAAATCCCAAATAGGTGTATAGCTAAAAAGATGCCACAGGTTAAGGTAGGTATCTATTCTGATGAAGGAAATTAGGTAACCAAAGGTAACTTGACAAAATCTTCTAAAAGATCCACACAAACTTTCCGGACATGCTGTCTAGCTGTACTTGTAGACACTACTACCACCTAGAAATGCTGTGTATGAAAACAAAATGAAACACCAGAAGGATCTCAACAGTCTGACTGACTGTTGATGTCTTTTTAGGAAAATAGTTTGTCGTGGGTATTCTTCCCATACAACATGAACTATCTTGTTAGGATCACAATTAATAGGACACGCACTTGATCTTAAAAAAAGACATTAGGAAACAGAGTACCGTAAGTGGTATATGTGGATATGTGGTGAGAAAAACCAAACTTGCTACCATCCCCCACCCGTCACACTACACATACGGTTTCACTGTGAAACACGCAAACCTGCCCCTAGGAAAAAAAAAATCAACACTGCAAATAGCTTTTTATGAGCAAAGTCACGTTAAGATGTAAGAGGAAGGGCCACTTAAAAAGACACAACCCAAGACCAAGGTTAATTAAAAACCTGATCAACTACTCCCATCGTCAAGTTGACAAGGGAATCCAACAAAGCAAAGCAAGATAAACGTCCTGGGTGCAGGAAGTAAACCCAGTATTCATTGTGTACCCAACAGCTGAATGGAAATTTCTGAGGAGATGGGGGAAACACTTTGCCAGGCAGAGGCAGAAAGGCCTCTGGAGGCATGAACTTGTGAACAGCCATCAGCCACCCCAGCAAGGGCAAGAGAGAAACCTCCGCAACTCGGCCCGCGGGGAGGGAAAGCAGGGAGCCGGCTGAAGCGGGGCTCAGAAAAGGAGGAGGGCGAGTAGTTGTTTCAGGGCATAGCCCTGGTTGGAAGGGACCTCGAAAGACAATCTGGTCCGACCTTTCCTGGGAAGGGGAGCCTGGAGGAGATAATCTCACAGCCTGTCTTGTTATGGCCCCTTCTGATCTCCAGTATCATCATCATTTCTACCTCCACTGTGAATATCCACATTTTTTGGGGGCTCAACACACTTGTCCCTGCGCAAAAGACCCAAAGCAGGAAGATCGACAGAAGAAAAAAGAAAAAGTAACATAACGAAGCGCTGTTAGTGTCAGGTATGCAGGCAAGCTAAGCCCCGCCGACCCGCCCCAGTACCTCCCCTGGCATCTACCCGCAGCGAGTGGGAAGTTCCCGCGGGTCGGGGCCCGCCCGGGAGACGGAGCTCGCCCGGGGCCGCACCTTGCCGCCTGCTCCGCCAGCCTCACCGCCCGCCGAGACCAGCGGCTGCCGCCCCCACACACACCCCGCGCCGAAGACGCCGCTCGCCTCCCCCCGCCGGCCACCGGCTGCTGGAGCCGGCCGAGACGAGCCGGGCGGGGCAGAGCCAGCCAAGCGGCGGCAGGCCGCGGCCCGGGGTCCCTCACGCCGCGCCGCCCACCCCTGCCCTCAGCCGCCGCAAAGGCCGCCGTGCGGGGGGGACGGGACTCCCGGCAGGCCCGGCCGCACCAGCCCCTAGCCCAGCCCCGCGGACAGCGGCGAGGGCCGCGGCCGCTTACCTCACCTCGCCTCGCCTCGCCGTGCCGCAGGCGGCGCCCCGCGCCGAGCAGGAAGGCGGCGGCCGGTGCCGCGCCTCCCGCAGCCCCCGGCGCCCGCTGCGAGGGAGAGCGGCAGCGGCAGGAGGCACCGCGGGCAGGGGAGGGGAGGGCAGAGCAGGAAG
>VZTQ01001378.1:0-53726 GCA_013400755.1 Pelecanoides urinatrix
TAGATGTACTTCAGTTGGGCTATGGATCCCGCGATCTTTTTGGGGGGAGAAACCCTGCGCGACCATTCTCAGGTGCTTTACATGCTAATGATATCTCAGAGATGCTTCTAGCTTATTTTATTATTTTATATTTTCCTTACACAAATAGTAGATAAAGAGGAAGAGAGGGGGGGTTATACCTCTTTGCAATTACTTTAAGCAATGCAGTATTAATGTCATATCATTTTAAATACTATTAGAAATAAATTCACCAGTGCTTCTGATGATTGCAAGCCATTACAGAATATCCAGAGAACAATCAAAACAAAAAAATTCAGATAGATGATCATCCCAACTGCTTTCACTTCACTGAAGTAGTACAAAGTAATAGGAATGCTGGACACCTGTCTTCCAAATTCTTCATACTTTCTGTCCCCCGCTGTATTGCCTTTATTACATAACCCATTTTCTCCCTCCCTGGTCATTTCTTCTAAATGCGTCCTGGCAATAAGGCATCCTGATTTCCTTCTCCTCTTGGAGTCATACGCTGCACATTTGAAGACAAAGTTTCTTCTCCCTCCTGGCTACTATAGTGCCCACTTTTTTTGCTGTTGTCGTTTCTAAATTGACTGCACTGCAACATACGCTGATCACAGATATCCTTGACATACTCCACCGTACTGTGCCCTTACGTCCTGTGTATTGATTAGATTAGTGTTTGCCCAGGAATTTTACGTTTCTTTCAGGGAGTTATTTATTTTTGCATGCCATGTTGAGAGTAAAAACTAATTTAATCATATACTGTGCAGCATACTATAGATTTCATTTGCTGTAAGGTAGATTTTTTGAGATGTAAGTGAAAAAATAAAATTGTTTCCAAACTATGAACAGATGGTTTGGCAAATATACTGAAAAATGTACACACACAAAAAAAATACCACTCTCACATTTTCTACTTGTATCTGTGATGGTTTTGTTCCTTATTGCAAAGCAGGATTATATGTGACTTAGTATTCATTTAAAAAAAGCCAAAGAATGTTTAAAATATTAAAAAACAGTATCTAAATACCTGGTATATCCCCATAAATGACTGGGCCCTATTAGTTGGTCAGATATCAAGTAGGTGTTATGAGAAGATGAAATAAAATAGTCACATAATGGATGGTTCATATCTTGGTAGACTTTCCTGTGATCGTTTTTAAATATCGAACAGTCTTCTGAGCCCATGTACCTTATAAATCCTTCAAATGACATCTGCCTTCTTTTCCTCACTGAACAAAAATAAAGCAAAAAAAAACTGGTGTGAAGCTAAACTGATGGTTATATCTGTGTATTTCCACAATTTTTAATAGTCAATTCTGAATATTGCTAAAGATTATGCAACATAACACTTTCATGCAATTTTAAAATTCATAACAAACAATATAAACACAAACATCAGAAGTGTGCAATTCTGGAGATGAATTGCTGTGATTCAAAATCATAAGACATTTTTATTCTTCTATGGACACCAATAAGAAGAGTTCGCAGTAGTCCCTATTATATACAAAGGAAAATATTTGTTGTTGTTTAGTTTCGGAAAGTAATATACCAGTCAATGCACAGAGAGAATCTTCTTTTCTCTCTAGAAAGAACAGGAATTGTTCTCCAAAATGTCAACTGGAGACTGTCAAAACAATCTTGCAGAAACTATGATTCCTAGCACCAAATACCTTCCTCAGTGGTGGAAAATTCCAAATAAATAGTGATGAAATAATATTTAAATTAGAAGTATTTGAAATAAAAATAGCATCTTATCAAAATAAATGACTGCCCACAAAGATGAATTGCAAATCAAGCTTATTATATTACTTCATCTATAACAAAATGTGCTAATTGCCTCCATACCAGCGATAGTCATCCCATTTGTTTTGTTTTTAACTGATTTAATGACAAACAGATCCATTGTACTGCCAACTGCTGCTCCAATGTCATGCTTCAAATGTAATAATTTTGCAAATGGTATAATCTCAGAAGTCAGCTTTGCTTCAAAACATAACCTTGTTTGAATTAGTCAGGGATTTTACCCAGTTCTGGCTGCAAAATAACTTATTTTTGTCATCATAATAGGCTAGTGATAATTAAGTAGTAAGTAATCCAAGAGTACTTTCTGTTAATGATAACTTAAAGTCAATGTATACAAACTTTTGATTAAAAAAAAAACATAATCAAAATCCAAAACACTTATCTGACCTGTTAATTCTTGATACAGTTATAAGAAACAAGATTTACAGGTTCAAGTTGCAATCATCAATCTTCAGTATGTATACAGACTGAAAGTTTTATATCTAAATGATTATTAAAATCATTCTGATTATGGTAACACAAAGAAAATAATTATTTCTAAATTATAGAGTTTTTTTGAACTAGAAAACTTTGTAATGTTTTAAAATGCTAAACAGAAATAGAAAATAAGGATGAAGGCCCTCCAGACATCATACATACCTACACTGTTGTCCTTAACCATGCAAACGTTATTCCTACCAGAAGTCTGTCGAAGCTGTTCTTAAAGACTTCCATTGATGAAGAATCCACAAATATCCTAGTAATCCCATTTCAGCACTAGGTAACCTTATTGTTACTTAGTGTTCCATAACGTTTACCCTGAAACTTCCTTGCTGTCCAAAATATTTGTTCTGCTTTGTACTATTTGTCTCCTTTTTTTTCACAGTCTTATACACATATGAAGACTGCTATTATACTTCCCCTCATTCCACCGCTTTCCAGAAGAAACAAGTTCCATTCACTGCATCTTTCTGTTTAGGTTAAGTTTTCTTAGACTTCTGATAACTTTCATTGTTTTTCTACAACTCTTGCCATCTGGTGAACTTCCTTCTTGATGCCCTAAATGGAACATAGTGTTTCTCCTTATTGAACTTCATCCTTCTTTTCTATATTATCAATTTGCCAAGATCACTTTGACTTCTAATCTTGTTCCCTATTATATTTGAAGTTCTGGCATTAAAACTGAATTTAATAAAACTAATTTCTATTCCATCATCCAGCTTATCAATGACATAATTGAAATCTGTATCGCAACACAATGTTCAGTGAAACTGTAGATTGATGCAGCCTTTCATTTTGACTTCCATTTTAACTTCATAGATGACTAACTCCTCAGAGTAATTTTCTAATGAGTTGCTTATGTACCATGCAGTTATTTCGCCTGCTTCCTCAACTTGTTTTTTAGAATGCAAAACAGTGTTAAAAAGTATTATTTTTCTTCTATCCACCAGTGTTGTTACTCTCTAATAGAAGACAACTGGATTCTATTTCTTCATGGAATGTCCTGACAAATTCTTACTCATCCTTACCATCTTAGAGGTGATTACATATTCATTATTTGTTCTAGTTTTTTTCTGGTAACTGACTGGTGTCTAGTTCCTTGGATGTTCCCTTTCTAAAATAGATATTACATTTGATCTTTCCCAGTCTTTCAATTAATTATCCATTCTCCACCCGTTTTCAGAGGTAGCCTGTATTAGCCAAGCTTGTTACAGTCAATTTTCTAAGAACTTATGAATTTGTCAACCTGTCTTAACTGATCTGATTAAGTCATTTAAGCATGTGCTACACTGTTTTTCCCCATATTTTTGACTGTGATCTTACTCTGGCCTCATTAATTATATTAGCCACCTGATTGTACACAAGAATTTCCTTGGTCTTTCTTTTAACCAACATATTTGCAGAATGACTTATTACTACTCTGATGACTCTTGACAGTTGTATCTTATTTAGTATCTTCATTTTTTTTATTTATCCACATGCACATGTTATATTGTTTTATACTTGTAGCAATAGGATTAAGTTTCTACTTTCTGGGTCTTTAAAAAAATTTTTTGAATTTTTTTCCATGTTGTTCANAAAATATTTATCTTTATCTCTTAAATTAGTGAAAAATACTGACTTTCCAAGGTTTTGCTTATTTTCTGAATTATTTTTTATGCTTTTCTGGTTGCTCTGGTCATTGATAAAAGATAATTACAGTGTTCTCAAGAAGAGAACTTATATTTAGATAAATATATTCATGATCATAATCCTCTAAAAGTGAAAACATTATAAAGTAAATTTGTGTTACTTTGTTAGCCAACATGTAAGTTCTTTGACTTCAGTAAAACTTTCAGCTCATGTCTCTTATCAATGGACTACAAATATTTGTATTTTTATACAGTTTATTACAGACCCTTTCATTACATTGGCTTATAAATTTTTTTCTCAGGGATCCGTAGTGGCTGTCCTTGAACTGCATGCAATTAAAGTCACCATCATGTTTCTGGAGAACTGCCAAAACTCCAAGCAAGTTTGTAAAATGATAAGACCTATCTGTAAGCAGGAAGAGATTGTCTTTGCACTAACAGTTCTGGCAGTCTATGCAGTTCTGTGAATTGAGATATGCAAAAAAGCATCAGGTGAACATAAATGGCATACCATCTGCTAAAATAAATTTTCAGAGATCTGATGTTTTGTAGAAGATATTACAGTTTTTAGAGTTTAAGATAAAGGTAGGCTCAATTTTTTATTATTGCTACTATTCATACATGCTTCTCTTACCAGTGGAGAAAATCTACTGGGTTTCTTTAGAACTCTCTCTTACGTTTGTCTGATGAAGATACCAAAACTAGTTAGAAATGGAAGAAGGTGCTTTTTAAGTTCTGAGGAATAGCACAGTCATACTATTTTCTGACCATTTACAGACATTTTCTGCTTCTACATTAAAAGAAATAGGAATTCATCTCCATAACAATTCCACTGTGAAAAGATACTTTCATCAAGACCTCACATTTCTTCCCTAGAGCAACCTCGGTCTTCTTCTGCATTAGGATCCTTTAGCAATAGTTAGTGTGCCCACATATCCATTTGGTGTAGAAAGAAAAAGAGAAAGCAAGAAAAGATTTCTGTCTTCTTATAGCTTCTTGTTGTTTACAATGTTAAATGCTTTTTTCTTGCCCTACCCTTTTGGATAGTCTGGAATACAATTTATTAATAATATTCTTCTCTTCCAAACATAATTTAAAAAAAAAAAGTTTTTCCCATTCCTCCAGTTAAGGTAAATTCCAGCTCTGCCGTATATACAAATACTGCCACATCAGAGAGGAATTATGGATATAACCTGAGTATTTGAAAGAATTGGATTACACTATATGCCTATGCTTTTTAGAGTTTATTACATTCTATTTTCTTATTTATCTTGGAATTTCTTTGAAAGTATTTTTCTTTCTTTAGAGAAAGAAAAAATTAAAGCTTTTGTAAGATGTTTGCTGGCCTGAAGGGACTGAGGCCTGTGGAGGATCCATGCTGAGGAAGATGAATCAAGTAAGAAGGAAGCAGTAGCAAAAGAAAAGTGTGANAACCTGTCTTAACTGATCTGATTAAGTCATTTAAGCATGTGCTACACTGTTTTTCCCCATATTTTTGACTGTGATCTTACTCTGGCCTCATTAATTATATTAGCCACATGATTGTACACAAGAATTTCATTGGTCTTTCTTTTAACCAACATATTTGCAGAATGACTTATTACTACTCTGATGACTCTTGACAGTTGTATCTTATTTAGTATCTTCATTTTTTTTATTTATCCACATGCACATGTTATATTGTTTTATACTTGTAGCAATAGGATTAAGTTTCTACTTTCTGGGTCTTTAAAAAAATTTTTTGAATTTTTTTCCATGTTGTTCAAAACAGAACATACATTCATTCTGTATGCTTTATCTATAATGAATTACATGGATTATAGACTTAATTCCTTTGAAGAGAAGGCTTTTCATCAATAGTATCTTATTATAATTTCTGATTAATTTCTTTTTCATGCCCTATATATTTTTCTGTGTAATTACAAGTTGGGCCAGTAGCTCTTTTTATTATTATTATTATTATTATTATTATTATTATTATTATTTTATTATTTTTNTTAGAACTCTCTCTTACGTTTGTCTGATGAAGATACCAAAACTAGTTAGAAATGGAAGAAGGTGCTTTTTAAGTTCTGAGGAATAGCACAGTCATACTATTTTCTGACCATTTACAGACATTTTCTGCTTCTACATTAAAAGAAATAGGAATTCATCTCCATAACAATTCCACTGTGAAAAGATACTTTCATCAAGACCTCACATTTCTTCCCTAGAGCAACCTCGGTCTTCTTCTGCATTAGGATCCTTTAGCAATAGTTAGTGTGCCCACATATCCATTTGGTGTAGAAAGAAAAAGAGAAAGCAAGAAAAGATTTCTGTCTTCTTATAGCTTCTTGTTGTTTACAATGTTAAATGCTTTTTTCTTGCCCTACCCTTTTGGATAGTCTGGAATACAATTTATTAATAATATTCTTCTCTTCCAAACATAATTTAAAAAAAAAAAGTTTTTCCCATTCCTCCAGTTAAGGTAAATTCCAGCTCTGCCGTATATACAAATACTGCCACATCAGAGAGGAATTATGGATATAACCTGAGTATTTGAAAGAATTGGATTACACTATATGCCTATGCTTTTTAGAGTTTATTACATTCTATTTTCTTATTTATCTTGGAATTTCTTTGAAAGTATTTTTCTTTCTTTAGAGAAAGAAAAAATTAAAGCTTTTGTAAGATGTTTGCTGGCCTGAAGGGACTGAGGCCTGTGGAGGATCCATGCTGAGGAAGATGAATCAAGTAAGAAGGAAGCAGTAGCAAAAGAAAAGTGTGAGAAAGGTGGAGCAGCAGAAAGAAATCACTGTGCATTGACCACAGCCTCCTGCAATACCTGGTTCCTCACTGAAGAGACTTGAGTACAACCAGCAGCAATGACAAGGTGGGAGGAGAGAAGTCTGGACTGAAGTGAAGACTAGGAAGTGGGGAGGAGAGGAGCCTGGACTGAAGCTGAGCCCGGGAAGTGGAAAGAAAGGTGTTTTCCCTGTGTTTAAATGTTTGTGTTCTTTGCTTCCTAATAGCCAAATTAGTAATTAAATGTTTATGTTAATTGGCCAACAGAGATATTGAAATGGGTACAAATGTGTGTGCTGGGAATTTTAGGAGTGAACTCATGAGAAATACTTGCAATCAGAGACAAGGGTGTTACTCTGCTATATTGGAAGAAGGAAGCTTTCAATAATTGTTAAAAGTAACAAATAATAACAGCCTCAAGGCAGAAACATTATCAGATGGGATTTCATACTATGAAATTTGGCTACTTAATGTCAGACTAAAACTTTTGTATTCTCAGCGAACAGTAAAGACAGAAATTTCCTTGGCTAAAGTAAGAATACAGTTACTCCTTTTCTACTCTGAGTTTACATTCTAGGGAGTTTATTTTCCATCTGACCCACACTTGTAACTAATACTGGTGCATACTGGAATAAAGTAGCTGTCTGAGCTGCAGTTTAGTTTTCTAAGGGCTTGTATCTCATAATTGCTTATCATCTTCTGGTGAAAGCTTTTCCTAAAACTGCGTATTTACAGACTCTTTCATACCTCTGAATTTTTGTGTCTCATAAATCCAGCTTAAGCCATTGTCTTACTTGAGATTTTTAAGTCACCTTTCTTGTTTCACACAATTTTTTATGAAATCTGTAGAAATTAGACTGAGGTCTCCACTCTGTTAAAATTGGTTTACATTGGCCAATGGGATCAAAAGTTCTCTCCTGCAAATGCATGCTCTCCCTCTTGCTTTCTCTCTCACACACACATACACACACAAAAAACAAGTTTAAAAGAATGTATATCCTAGGAATAAATTGAAGATGGTGTTTTGATTCACAAATACATTCTGGATTTCTCAAAATCTTTATCTGACAGATGCACCAAGCTTGTATTGTTATTTACAAAGTAAGCAAGTTTTTCAAGACAGCATTCTATTTTTGACCTGGTTTTGTACTGCCTAGCAGGAAAATACAGAGACAGGAGCATAGTCTTTGAATAGCACTACACTGTAAATAATAGTGGCATGTACCTTCTTATCCTCACTGTGCCTCTAATCCTATCCATGCAAATACAGAATAATAAGCAATATTTTTTTTAAAAAAAGAGATATATGCCAAACTTAAAAAAATAAAGTTCATTTGGTTGGCATAAAATGTTTTCTTTAATCTCATTTAAGGACTCGAGACTTCTATTCAAAATTAGTAATAAAATTGAGAGATAATCGAATGTTTGTGTAGAACAAAACTGACATTCGGATGCTAGTAAGACAAAACTGTCAGGTGTGAATCACATATTCACCACTTTTATGGTCAACTCCATAAAATAATTTCTTCAGCCAAAAATGCAAGCTTTAGCACACACACAAAAAAATCTGTTAATGAATCATTCTGCTGTTAGGAATTTAAATTGTACAAAAAAATTGGAAGGGCAATGTAGTCCATACTGTTCCTGAACTAACTACAGCACCCTCAGAGAGTTAATTCAGAATTATCTGGCTCAATAGCATTGAAGAGTCTTCTCTCTCTGCCCACAAATGTTAGGGATGCACTAAATGTTATAGACAGATTTATCAACATTGTATATAAAATCTAGTCACTGTTTTAATCTTAAACTTGACATACTAGTGCTATCAAGTTTATCAGATAATGGTTGTTACTATTAGCAAACCAGTCAATCAAGCGTCAAAACCTGCCCTTTTCCCTTTCTGCAACACACAGGACAAGGATGGCAGATGACTCCAACAGATCCTCCTGATGAAGAATATTCTATACCAAATTCAGAATGACAGTCACAGAAAATGGTCTATCACAACACCATATGAATCAACTATCATGTCAATCATATCTGGAACTTCCCAATAAATATGTTTGAGTGGGAGTATTAGTTCACTCAAAGAAGGGTGAACAATACAGCTATTATTTCATTCAGTAAGATTATTTCCGATTACAATACAAACAATTTTATCACAGATGAAGAAACAAAAAAAATTGGCTCAGCATCTGAAATTTAAACCAGACATTAAATTAAAACTATAGAAACTTCAGCTGATATTTACAAATGTGTTTTCTAACTGACTAAAGATTCTTCATTGTTTAACCACTTTATAGCTATTAAATTTCCCATCAAAATAGATAACTCAAAACAAAAGGAAACTTTTAAACTGGTAACTTATTATATAATTAATTAGTAAACACATTAGTTCTCAGAAAGAGTAGAATATATTCCATAAAATATATTCTAATTTAAAAGGCAAAAATAAGTAATGGCATAAGGAATCAAAGGGGTTTTAGCCATTACTGGACAGTGAGTGACTCTTAATGAAATACCAAATGTCCTTTGTTTCTTGTTGAAAAGTAATCCAGTTTCTTCCTTCCACCACAGTGGGAATGATCAGCATAGATATTCCAGGGTTATTACCCCAAAAGGAAGATTTTCTCCTTCTTGGGTTTATTTTTCTTAACCAGTTATCAGTTCTATCCATTATCAAAGACTAGGAACCAAAACAAACTAACAAAGTTAAACATCTGAGAGTCATCTTCCACTGAACAAAGTAACAGCTTGCAATAAAATGCAGGTAGCTCTGATTTCCTTTTCTTAGCTTAGTTGCAAATTTGCCTCCAGTTATGTTTAGTGAAACTCAGCAGAAATGTTACACAACTTAAAGCAACCTTCAATAGCTGAAGAATACGCCTGTTACAGATTTAACAAACCTCCACTCATCTCAGAGTTCTCATGATCCAAAAAGGATGATCAGGCACCTATGAAGATCTTACATAGAGCTTCTTCTGCAAGAAAGTCAAGGGGATGTATGTCTTTGGGTTTGAGGGGGTGTGCATTATCACTAAATGACTCAAGTGAGAGAAGACAGTGTAATGAGCAGACACACAAAATGGCAGATAAGAACTCTAAGAAAAATAAAGTTAAAAATGGTTGGTAATGACCAACAGCAAGTTGAAGAATACAAAGAAGGACAAAGGCAAAACATAAATAAATGAGAGAGAAGAGAGCAGATAAAGGAGAGCACCATGAAAATAAAGAAATTAAAACACAGAAAGAAAGAAAAAAAAACCATCTAAAAAGTAATACAAGGTTTTTAATAAATGTATGAGGTTTTTGCATAATGGTTTCAGAAGACTATTTTGATGACTGTAAACACTCATCAAAATATGACTGGAGCTTTTCCTTAAAAAAACAATGGCAACCACACACAAATCCTTCCGTGGTAGCTAAACAAATAAAAAATTATGAGTTCTACAGGTATGCCTGACTCAATATGAAGAAGAACTCATTAGTTCTTCATGGTTAGAAAAACATTTTGTCTGCAAAGTATTACTGAAATCTGGAAGAACCCAGCTTGAGCTCCGGATTCTAGGCTGAATTACCAGTGCTAGCTGCTTAGATAGCTTCCTTCTACTGCAACATATCCAACTGAGGGTAAACCAGAGTGTAACTGTCTTAAGGTTTCAGTCTTTCTCGGTAGAGAAAAAGAGATATAACCTTCTCGGTATATACATCCTTAGAAGTTGTTTCTTCTGTGAAATCTCTGTTATTAGACTACTTCTACATTTAAACTTTCTGCCATATGATACTCAAATATAGACATACCAAGTGCAAAAAGTATGATTCATGGAGAGCATTCTGTTAAAACAAATTGTAGTTTTAAATATGGAAGTACTATATCAAACTCTAGGAGCACGTATTCTTTCCATTTATAAAATAAACTTTAAGCAAAAAGCTGTACAATATCAATAATGCTGTAATTAACATGACGCAAGTAGGATTAGAACAATCTTGGCTGTAAAATATGCTTTGAAATGCAGTGAGTTTAACTAAACTTCTTTTCACTTTATTGTGATTGTGGATCACAGTACTGAGTAGTTAAACCACACTATATTACATAACATTAAATTCTGACATTTTCTAGTCTTCAAAAAATGCTGTCCTCAGTCTTCAGTTTTTAATACTGAAAATTAAAAAAAAGGTAATTCATCCATTATTACTGATTTATTTATGGTTGATTTCCTCTAAGAGAAATATCCTGTGCTGAACAGTTGCTAACAAAACATAATTTCTATTTTTTTATTTTTGTAAACCGATATTTATATTCCTCTAATTAATTAAGCAAAATTATTTTTGAACACTTAGCTAAACAAAAAAATTCAATCTGGCTTCCTAATAATGGTCATTCACATGTTTTAGTGGGCATTAAAAAGATTTAGTGCAGTTTATAGTAGCTCATCTATGGTATGAAAATTGTATTTTGTTTTAAGCAATCTACATGTAGGTTTTGGACCAGTCTGTTGCAACAAGGAGTAAGAATGATGGATCTGATAAGATGTAATGTGCTATCACTGAGCAATATGCTATGTAAATTTATTGTGCTTTATTAATGGTTTCTTGTATTATTACATTAACAATGTTTAAACATCTGAATTTCAAAAAATCAACATTTTGTGCAAGTGCTTACAAAAGATATTATACAACATACATAATTATAATATAATTGCTTACATTAGTTTTCTTTAAAATCTTCAATTTGCATAGTCAGATGAGTATTCAAAAATATAAACACAGTCACTGATGGAAGCACAATAAGTTAGAGCTAGAAATCAAATAATTAAACTATTCATACCTTCTTCAATGGGTTCATACTTCAAAATAATTTCTAAGGCAGTCGTTTCACAAGCTTCAGTTTCATATTGTTCTTTTCTGAGAAATTCAATGAGCTCGGTGTCAGCTAGAACTTTGCAGTCTGGAGAGTAAGCACGGAAAAGTTCATGAAATTCAGATCTGTGTGCAATAGTTCGATAAATTGCCCTGAAATCTTCTATGTTAATCGTATGTTCCTTCCGTTTGTCAACTGTTTTCTGGAAAAAAAAAAAAAATCAAAACAGTCAATACAAAGATATGCAAAGATAGAAAGATACACACAAAACCCTCTATTATAACTGATCATAAGAGTGAGAACAATAGAGAAAACCTCAGGCAACAGTGACTGCAATGCGTTATTAAATTATATTCTTCTATATGCAACTTTTAGATTTGACTTTGTGTGTTAAAAATATTTTATACTAATTAAAATGTACCATATAATATAATTAGCACCTAAGTAATTAAAATAATTTTTATATAATGCATATGCAATATTAAAACACATTATATAAAACCTCTAAAATAATATGCAGTAAAATAAATCTGCAGCATAAAAATTATCAAGTGGAAAATATATTTAATATAATACCTCTCCAACAGCAATTTAAATCATATCATAAATACTGTCAGTTAAATTTACATAAAACATACAGCAGACAGTAATCTGAAAAATGAAATAAAGATGACCAAATTATCATGAGGTCCAAGTCTTTTAGTATATCAAATAAGAAACACTATCAAAGTTTGGAGACCAGATACTTTATAATAACCTATGACGTCGTGTTCTATTCTTAACAAGACAGAATGTTTAATTCAGATTAATTATTCACGCTTTCAGGATTCTTAAACTGTAAGCTTGTTTTCATAGAACTTACAAAATGTTAGCACATTAATTAATTTCAGTGTTTCAGTATAAAAGCCACTAGAAAAATCAAAAGGGCAAAAAAATTTGAGTAGAAAAATACTTTTTTACCATTTCTGCCATTTACATTTTTTTCAGGCTTAATGATTTTATTTATCCTTTAAAAGTTTCTACACAAAATATGTAACTGTGCGTATGAAATATAGATGTTTCTAACAGTGTAGCTTGTACTGTTCTTAAAAGTTGCCAAATTAAGAGAAACCTTGGAAATGACAAAAATCATAAATAAATGGCAATTCATTGCCTCATTGATTATCAATGTAAGCTGATCAAAATTCATAATTGTTGGCTCCTTAAACTGAGACTACCAAAGAGGTTAAATTTCAGCATCTAATAACATGGCACCTACTATGGTTATTAGAGCTTTCCCAAAATTGTCCACAAACATGAAATAGTTTATGTGAGCTTTGGCTGCTCTTTGATAAATACTTTTGATTATTACTAAATTAGATTAGTTTTGAAGAGACACCTTAAAAACTAAAAGCCTAATGGTACATTACCAGCTTAGAATCATAGAATAATTAAGGTTGGAAAAGACCTCTAAGGTCATCCAGTCCAACTGTCAACCCAACACCCCCATGCCCACTAAACCATGTCCCTAAGCACCTCATCTACACCTCTTTTAAATACCTGCAGGGATGGTGACTCCACCACTGCCCTGGGAAGCCTGTTCCAAGGCCTGACCACTCTTTCAGTAAAGAATTTTTTCCTAATATCCAACCTAAACCTCCCTTGGCGCAACTTGAGGCCATTTCCTCTCGTCCTATCACTTGTTACTTGGGAGAAGAGACCAACCCCCACCTCGCTACAACCTCCTTTCAGGTAGTTGTAGAGCGCGATGAGGTCTCCCCTCAGCCTCCTCTTCTCCAGACTNATGCAGTGCAGTTCCTACTAAGAGATGTCTGAATAAGTACAGCAATAAAAGTGAAAATACATTAGATAACCAAAACAAGTACAAAAGTAAATTTCATCACAAGTTCTGGCCAAAAATTTTAAAAATCACTTTGTTTTGCTTTGAGTTTGTGAAATAGAATTGTAACCATCACTTTTAACAAAAATCACCAGCAAGAAAAAAATTCAATACAAATGTTAATAATAGGCATTTCATTATGACTTGAGAAATCCCACATCTAAGGCTGATATCCTCAATCTAATTTTTAACATCTTTAAGAAAACTGCAAATTTACTTATAACTGTCAAATAGAAAAAGAAAATACCAACTTATTTTGGAATTAAACAATCTATCAGGACTTGGGAGACGTCCACTTAGGTATTGGCACAAAGCGAAGCTGGGCAAAAAATTTACATTTTCTATCTCAGTTGCCTCTTGATGAAATACAGGCAATAATACTATACAGGAGAGCTTTTGAAATTAAAATTATGAAAATCATGTTGATATGAAAAAAGATTGTTATAAAATTTTTGTTGGTAGATTTTTATTATTCTTATTTTTATTAATGCACATCAAATCTTTGCTATTCAGAAAATGAATTATCTTGACAAAGACTTAGTCTTGAGAGGAATTACATGAAAATGTATTATTCCTTAAAAATCTTAATATTCGTAATTCTGATATTGTCAAAAGAGCATTACAGTAAAATAAATTCAAAGAGAATAGACAAAAAAAAAGCAGGTTATTCTTTAAAAATTATGTTTTCTATAAAATTGATTTTGTCATGTATAATAATTTGATTAGCTGTTGATGTGTAGTTACTGACAATGATGCCACGAATATTTCCTTCCCAACTGCTTTGCATTTTTATGTACTGTTATACTGATGAAAAATTTGAGCCCCAAAACTATTGAAAATACTCAAACAGCAAAGAATACCTGACAGTCCTGCTCAAAATAACTAGATCAGACTGTTGAGTATATTGTTAAATATAACTAGATCAGACTTGTTCTATGCAGTTCACTTCCCCAAATAATTACTCTCTTCTCTACCCACAACTGATCATCTCTCTCAAATTTCTGTCAGCAAGAAAAATAGGCAGAAAATACAGGAAACAATGAGAAATAGTTTCAAGTTCTCATGAGATTCTCAAGGTTGGTAATTCTCTTAATGCAGTGCCAGTTCAAAAACCACAGGCAGCCTCTTTAGCAAGGGTTGAGTTCATGCTGCTGGTTTTACCTTGGCTCAACAAGGCAGAGAACAATGAGAGAGGAATAAGATAGAGCAAGGAAATCCTAATGTCTTCCCTTTGCCTGTCCACCTATCTGTCAGCATGATGTGACCTAAAAGTTTCTGACTTGCCATAGTTAATTCTCCTCTGTTGAATCTGGACAGAATCAGCCAGCTGGTTACAAAATTCTCAAAGAAATCACATATATATCTAGCCACTTGACTTTATTCCCTTAGGAAAACAGCTTTACCAAACAGCTGGTATCATTCTACATTTTGGTAAAAAAATGAGCTAAAAGCAAAAATCACACATCTTTTGAGTAATTACTAGAGGAGATCTGAAGAACATGAAATCCCAATATGTCCAAAGGCACTCAGTTTTGCAGTATTTGCTCACAGGGACTGCATCCACTTGATGGTAGTTTGCTTACCTACATTAAATTAACTTATTAGTAAGCCAAATTTCTAGCTGTATCATGTAACCTACATAGAAATCTCTTAAATGCTGCCATATCTCAAGGCCACATCCTTCCTCAGGGGTTAGAGTGCTATTACCATCCATTCGGGCACACCTCTTAAATACTTCAAAGGAGACGTATAGAGGAAAATGGAATGAACAAGCGTGCTGGATCTATGTTGACCTGAAGCCTGAGCAGATCAGATAACTCCATATTGTCCTCCTGGCAAAAGGATTTTTAGGAAGTCATTCTAATGGCTTTGCCCAGCATCAGACAGGCATGTCTGGGCTCTTTAGCTTGATCACAGAAGCAGCTGGATGGGATGAAACCAGAATATTTTTTTCTTTCTTAAGTGAGGCCTTGTTAGAAAAAGGTTGGGAATCAAGACCTACATATTTTCCATCACCCTACACTATTACGGTTTGGTGAACAGATGATGGTAATGCAACAACTCAGTTATCTATTTTACACAGAAAAAAAAGACCTGAACAAGGGAAATTATTTGCTGATTTAACACACCCTATTAGCATGAAATTCACTTCTCAAAACATTAATTTTAAAAAGTCAGCACTTATGTAACTGGATTTTTAAATTTAATTGCTTAATCTACATATTCCTCACCTTGAAAACATGTTTTACGTGTGCAAAATCAAAAGGCATTTGCAGTTTTTCAAGCAGCTTCATTGTGCTGTCTAAATCAATCTTCCCAGTCCTGAACTCATTCTGAATGATGGACAAAAACCACGTATGAGAGATCAGGTTAAGGAAACTTCTGGTCCGTGTCATTGCCTTTTAATAGGGGAGGAAGGGGAGAAGTTTAATTTTTTTAAACCTAAAAAGCTTGCACTTTGCTTTTCTCATACTCCAGAATACCCTTGTCTTCTGATTTCTGATAATGCAGCAGGCTCTGAGGCACATAGGAAGACATTTTTGCTCCACACCCAGAGACTCTGAGGGCAAAGGTGACAAAAAGGGGCAGAGAAAGAGAAGGGGAGGGTGTGAAGGAAAACAAGGGGTGGTCAGGTGAAGAAAGGGGTGCAGTGTGAGGAGGGAAATGTGGGGAGGCCGAGGGGTTTCAGCAGCCTGAGGGGGAATGGCGGGAAGAAGAGTGCCAACAAAAAGCAGCAAGGAGGTGAGGGTGCACAGCATTGTGCCCACTCAACCAACCTCAGCTGTCCCCGGCTGGACCAGGCCAGACCAGACTGGAATGGCTGCCCCAGGCCCTCCCCTGTGACCCAGCTGGGGTGTCCCATGCATGCATAGGCCTCACCCAGGCCTGGGGGGAAAGAGGCACTCAGGGGGAGGTCACACAATGACAGCTGTCACAGGGCAGGGAAAGGAGAGGAGGAGGAGGTAGAGCAGGAGGAGGATATCTGTTCTCCTCCATGGTGGCTCTGCATCGCCTGCTCCGGTCTCTTCACTGTGGTGGCGCTGGCAGAATTTGGCAGGACATCACCTCGGCTTGCTCCGGTTCCCGGTGGGGCCCTTTCCCTTCCCTCACACCCCCGCACCCCTGCCAGGACGCCCAGCACCCTTTCAGCACGGCCCCCACCCTCGGCCCCCCACCAGCGCTGCTCCAGGTGCTGTTGTGAGGTCACAAACTGTGGGATCCCAGCGCAGGCCCCTTCCCGCCACCGCTCCCCCCTGTCCCCACCGCCATCTTGTGCCTTTTCCCTCCAGCATAAAGCAGCCCATGTGCCCTCCCCTCACCTCCAGTCATCCACCCTCTGGGTAACCCTCATCCCCAGCATGTGCGCAAAGCAGGAGCTGTGTGTGGCGGAGAAGGTGTCTCTCATTTGCAGCCTGCTGCGCCAGTCTCCTCCTGGGGAGTTCGGCCAGGTTGTCCAAGATCTCTCCGCTCTGGTGCAAGTTGACAAGCTGGTGAGGCAGGAGGCTGCCCACGTGGGGGCCTGTCACAACAAGAACAACTTCACCCCCATCCAAATAAACAGGCGCACTGTGCTGCTGACCCACTACAACGACTTAGGAGGAAACTGCTTCTTTGACCCTCAGGACAAATTCTCTTTTGAGTTTGACCACCTGCGTGGTGTAACCAGCAAACCCCAGCTGCACGGTGTGATGCTAGATGAGGGGGAGCTGTGGCGAGAGGCCCTCCACAAGGGCTTGAAGGCCTATGTGAGCTGCCACTTTCCTGTAGGGAACTGCTGTGTGTTCAAAAAAAGCCTGGGGAAGAGGCAGACATTTGTGGCCTGCATTGAGGCTCATCAGTACCAGCCTTCAAAGCACTGGAGCAGCCTTTGGAAGTCAGACTGGACTTTTGCCCTGACTCCATTTACCACTCAAGTTACAGGGATCTTTCTCCTCCAGATACACTACTTCAGAGATGCCAACCTCCATGTAACTGTCAGCAAGTCTGTGAATGAGACTCTAAATGTGATAGACCAAAGTCAGTTTGCCACAGATTTTGTGAAATTTGTGAAAGCTGAGGACACCAAGTTTCATATTGCCATTCTGGAAAACATTCAGTCTTTGTCAGAGGATATATGGGGAAAAAATCTGCGAAGGAAACTCCCTGTCACTCGCATTTTTACGAACTGGAATAAACTATTGAATGATCAGCACCTGAACACCAATGTCTCCAATACAGAAGTGCCTCCATGCTTACTGAAACACACGATTTGATATGGTGGCTTAAATTAAAAAAAAGGAAGAAAAAGACAAAACAGGGGTGTTTAGTTGATTTATTTCTGCATTTCTCTGGAGAATGCAGAAACTGTCATCAGTCAATCACCACTTTGAAAATAATTCAGATCTGTAGTGACTGAAAATAATTTGCTGTGGTTTTTTATTTCCTTCATGTACTTTTCAACTGCTTCTAGAGGTACTAGCAATGGTCACTGTCAAAGGCATTACAGTGCTACAGGTGACCCAGCAAGCAAACACTTACTTTCCTTTTTAATTTAACCCAATACTATATGTTCTTATGTAACTTCATACTATATGTAGGCTTGGTTATAAGGAAATCGGTAAGGTAGGTTGGCACAGATATTGAGGCATTATTTCCAGATTTTTTCATTGATACTGAAGCCCAGGAAATTCAGCCTTCAGGCTTTGCTTGTGCATACCTCTCTGTATGCACAAGAGACATCCCTAACAGAGTCACATGAATAAAGGGAGATCAGTACACAGGAGGAATAAATTTCTTATAGCTCATGCAGAAGACATTTCAGGACTGACCAGGGATGTATGCTGGGTGTTGCAGCATTACAGAATAAAGAAATGCTACTTCTCTTCTCCCAGTGTTTATTACAAATGCCAAAGGAAACTATGTGATTTTGTTTTACTTTCAAACAATGACAGTGATGCTTTGCTAACATATTTATTACAATAAATGAAATGCCTACCACACTTGCTGTTTTCTGCAAACATACTTTTTAATTAGAGTTTTATAAGAGACAAAGTTTAATTTCAAGCAGCAATGTAAACACTAAAATTTTTAGAAATATTTATATGAACATTTAAACATTCTTCTTAGGCAAATATTAGATGTTTTTTAATGTAAGCATAAGATTTTGCTTTTGTTCGTCACTGCAATTACATCAATTACGTTGTCACATGGGTTGAATATGCCCTTTTGTAAATACAGATCAGTGGCTTTATAGCTTCAATGTTCAGACTGGCTATGACTGCTTTCATTGTCTTTGTTTTAAAACGTAGTAAAGAACTATGCATTCTTCTGGTTTGGGGGATAACCGACATTGTGCGAAAATGCCATCTTCAGATTAATCTCCTGATGCAAAATGAAGATTTTGCTCATCTGTACTCACACCTGATTTGGGAGGTTCCTTACTCTATACGTCTAGATATGATAATTAATTACCCAGAGAAACCAATAACAAAAAGGTGTCTAATACAAAAACCATCATTCTACATCATTCTATATTGTTGATGACAAAGTCATATGCTCAATTTTGATTCGTAAGCATACTAATTTACAAAGCCTTATTGCAGAAGACGAGGTTGTAGTGTTGCCAATATTTGAATGAAACAGAAATAAATGAAATAGTTCATTTGATATATACTGAATTTCTTCAGATTTGCGTTGACTAGAGTACATTTTTCATCTGGTTTTTCATCTTTATGGTTACTCAGCACAAAGATTCTGGGACTGTTGTACTAATTTATGTGCAGAAAGGCGCTCATCATGCAGGGTTTCCTTCCCTCATGCAGAAAGCAGTCCCTTGACAATGCCTTTTACAGATGCCCATTTGTTAGAGAATCTGCACTCTGCACTTGCAGAGGGAGAAGGATGGAGCATGGAGAGCATTTTCTGTGCTCCTTTGGTTCTTCACAGAAAGGTGCATTACCTATAGGTCATTCTCTTTTCATCCCACAGCTGCTACTGCAATCCCTCCAACACCAATCCAGCCCTTTTAATGCCTATGTTGCTGCTGGAGACTATTCAATAAGCAAGCAGCTGTCTTTACATAGTATTTCTTTAAATATGTGATTATTTCTTTATTGAAAATAAGAATAATTTTATTAAAAATGTTATGCAACCCAGGGCTGCTATAATGAAGATGGCCTGTTGTGAGTGTAGCTCATGTCTGCAGTACAGAATGATAGATGGAATTTTGGACATAAATTTAAGTGCTAACAGAAACAGGGACATAGCACTAGAAATTCTGGATTCTAAAAAAAGCACTTTATTCAAACACAAATATTGAACATGTACTAACAATAAGGAACAGTAGGGAATAATGGAAAAGACTAACCAGTTAGATGACTTTCAGTTTCAACATTCATTCTACCAGGTCAATTCCTTATGAGTTGCAAATATATGACATTTTGCAATATACTGTTCTGCTCTGTAGAATTAAATTGTCTCTTCTTTAAAATGCAGTTTCTATACTGCAAAACTGTAGCAAGGAGTGCAATAATAATAACATTTAATATTGTAGGATTAGGTAGTTTTCCTATCTTCCCTATCAGTCTACCTTTATGAACTTTCTGTTTTCCTTCAATTTCCTTTCTCTATAAAAAAGGGAATCTGTGATACCAGAATCTGCAACAAAAGCTGCTCAGAGGGATAGAGTTTGGGCAGAGTAAATGTTCTGATCTGGCTGAAAATACTCATTTTTTGCAAGGCCTATGAAATTAATCTGGAAAAGGTAATTACAATACAGGCTTGTCAATTTCCCTCTACATTTTCCACGATGGGCTTGGAATTTTTTTTGCTTTTGGAAAGTTGAAACTTGGGGAGGAATAAACGTTATGAAAAGAAAGCGAAGGTGTACAACTCCATTGAAAACTTTACTGAACTTTTACATATACACTTTTGTGACTCTGAATATGTTTGAGATTTAGTTGCAACTTCTTACTTTTTTGCCTATACCAGAATTTTTTTGTTGTATAGGGAATACATTCCAATTCACGTTCTCTTTATTCCTAAAATCCCCCTCCTTTTCTGTCTACTGCTTTGAAAATCTTTCACATTCTTACAGCTGACTGTGAATCCATCTCTTTATGTTGGCATCAGTATCCTGTATTTTAAGAAAAGAAGAATAGGCATATGTAACTAAAATAAAAAATAAGTTGTCAAACTGTATCTTCCAATAGGTTTCTGCTGCAGCCAGGAGTATAGCATACCTAGAATTGAAGCTATATCTACTTATCCACAATCACAACTATCTACTGTGGAAAACTTGCTTTGTGCCTGCAAAAATACATTATCATCCATTATCTTTCTGTAATATGCTTCCAATACTGCTTTCTTATCTTTGGTTTTTACTGAGTGGCCATGGTTATTTATCTCAAGGAGAAGATCACCTACTCTATCAGTTCAGAACATTTACATGATAAGAAATAATTTTCTTTCAAAATAAAATGTGAATTTTGTTGAAACTCTGCTCCTCCATTTACAGGCTTGCAGACACATTGGAATCATAAAATTAGTACTAATGTACCAGAGCCAAATTGGCTCAAATTTTTTATTTCTGAAAATAATTTTGTATCTACCATTAAGTG
Organism: Pelecanoides urinatrix; assembly: GCA_013400755.1. Lineage (NCBI taxonomy): Eukaryota > Metazoa > Chordata > Aves > Procellariiformes > Procellariidae > Pelecanoides > Pelecanoides urinatrix. The sequence goes on from VZTQ01001378.1 coordinate 21,058, forward strand.
TTGCTGCAAAGATAATTATCATTTTTATCACACCAGTAACATTAGAGCTTAGCTTGGACTTCATTGTCAGCTTCCAGCTGCATTAAAATTGGAAGAAAATCAACACTTGATATTAGTATTTGGATTGAATATTTAATGTTCACATTATAAGGTTTGCTTCATGTTTTGCTAATACTGCAGCAGGTGGAAAACCTATTAAAATGAGGTCACTTATCAAAAAAAGTTTCATCATTTCATTTTCAAATCTATGTGTTGAAGTAAAAGCAACTTTCTTTGTAGCTTCAGAATAGATAGACAAATCTTTAACAGGCACTAAACACTCAATTTATCTGTTGGCAGAAAGCAAGGTCTATCGATACTCCTAGTCATTGGAAGAAATTAATGTTTTCCCCCTTACATTCTCCAAAAATGCTACTAATTCTTTCTTTGCTTCATTCATGGAATGAAAAAGACAGTATTGTAAAAAAACCCACCTCTACTTGTATGTTTTCCAGGCTGTAGTCTGTATTAAAATCTCCACTGCATTCCTTACTCCCTATTCCTTATCAAGTTGTGGAGAAGAAAGGAAAACATGGTTTTGAAACAGGAAATAAGAGTGAAGGAAACACAAAGAATATTCTGTCAAGTGTATATCTCTCACTGATTTCAAATATTCAATGCATTAATGCTCCAGTTATAGTTCAAGGATATAATTCAAGGATTATTTTCCCTTTTACAGTAAGAATGGTTTAATATGTTCAATAAATCTGAAAAAGCGGATTTATTACATTCCAAGTGTAAGATATTTTCCAAGTCTGTATGTCAGTATGCCACTCTTACACAAATAGTGGATTTTATAATTCTTTTTAATTAAAGCTTTGGAGTTATTAAAAATGTGGAGTGGTTTCAAAAAGTCACTACTTCAAAAATTAACTATTATGAACTATTCAAAGTATAGTATCCTAGGATTCTCCAAAGTTACAAAAGGTATTTTTTATAGTAAGACTTAGGAATTGCCACCATACAAAACTGAGGGAATAAGAGACGTGATAATAATTAAAACAGATGACCCATGTTATATTAAGTCAGTCATTTATGTAGCAGATATCTTTGAATGGAACAGGAACTACTATGCATCCTTAAATTCATATCCAGAAAATATCCTGAGATTGTGGGATCCTAATAATAGGATCTGGTTGGTTTTGGTGGTTTTTTTTTTTATATTATTGTTCATATAACACATTTGGAAGAAAAGAGAGTGTGGGTCTCAGTTTTTTGTAGATGTAGGTATAAGCCTTTCAGTCCTGAATCTTTATACATAATTAAAGGTTTGTATTTCCTATTTGCTTACTAATGAACATATCAACTCTTATATACACTGCTTCTTAAATGCCATTCATAACTGCTGTCTTGGTAACAAGAGCAGCTGAGAGCCTTTCTAAATATTCTTCCAGAACCAGAAGGCTAAAAATTTAAAGTCTGTATGGCAATAATCATAACCATCTTTTCAAAGTACACTGACAGTGATAAAATATTAGAGTTTTAAAACAGACCTTTATAAGGGCTCTACATATGTATCTCACCAGAATTGCATATGAGACAGAAGTCTTTCCTTAGGGGAATGGAAACCCAGTGTCTAGTAAGACATTAGAGGTGAACTAGCAACCTGGAACAGAAGGCATAAGGGAAAGGGCATAAGTAGGGGGATGTTGAAGTAAAATGAGAATAAAGCATATTCATAATTGGAGAAAGGAAGAAAAAGGAGACCAGTATTATAATTCCACTGTTCTGGAACTTGAGGAGACTGTCCAGAAGAGTAGGACTGAAATCTCAGCTTCCCCGCTGTCTTTCCTTCCTTAACTTTTGGGCAAGTCACACGGATCTAGATTCCTAGATATTTTGGGATATGCAATCTTCAGTCTTTCTGTGCCCAGGAAAGCTAACAGTTCTTTCTGATCTCATCGGTATCCTATGAGAATGCATTAAAATGATGAATAAATAATACAACAGTTGGCTGTTAATAACAAGATAGGGAATAATCTGTGTGATATGTGTGCAAAGTAACCATGATCCCAAATGAAACTCTGTCATAGTTAATACAAGTTTGTTTCACAAAATGAAAAAGCATTAAGAAACAGGAAATTTTCTATCCTGATTGAAACTTAGAATTACAAACCTACATCCTCAAGCACACTGCTGTGTTCTCATGTATGACATCTTTCTTTACCAGCAAAGCTTCACGACCTACCTACACAGATCACAGATCAGTGCACCAGCCCTTGCAAACCTACAGCTACTTAGGTATGCTCGTCTCAAGCTTGACCGGCAGAGAGCTCATACCTCAGATAGGAACAGCCCTCAGGGGCAGACTGGTGGTAAAGCAAGAGATCAAAAGTCTTTGCTTATTCACTTATTCATTGTTTATTCTTAAACACAAGAAGTTTAGAGTCCTGGGGAAGACAAGAAGACATTGAGTACAGTGCTGCTCGTGTAATTTCACTGTTATCTGACTTCTGAGACACAGTCTGTCCACCGAGGAGTTAGAATATAACCCAAATGCATGGTGCAGGCCATACTAACTCCTATACACAAAAAGAAGATGAAAAGAAGAATTTGTGTCATGCATGTTCATGACTGGAGACTGTCACAGTGGCCCATTCTGACATTAGTCCTCGAGTCATTCTGCCTGGGCACATGGTGGACTGCTCATTTCCTATGGCTCATTTTTTGTCCACATGCCCACATTTCTTTCCCTTGGAACTGAATGTGTAGTTTAGGGTTCTGTGCTGACAGGAGGTTGGGATAGGACTGGGGAATGTATCCAGATCTGGGAATTCACTGGCTGAAAGAGTCTGAGTTCCTCAAAGGGTTAAGAAAAATATATATTCACCCTGCAAGCCACTTCTCTTTGAGAGGGGAATTGACAGCTGTCTCCTAGAGAGGGGTTTCAGTGGAAAAAACTGGGTCTCAATAAATGTCTTTGGTTTCAGATAGGAATACTTTCTGTCTGGAATGAGATAATCAAAAGGAAGGTGAAGATGTATGAATTATTAGAGATTTTTTTTTTCACCTTGTAGAGTTTTGGCGTTTTTTAACCTTTCACTGAAGATACCATTAAAAGAATGCCCTCTGAGAAGCTCACCACTCCGAAGTCAGACTCAGAGTGAGGAATAGAAACTCTTGTATACGCCTTTAACAGCTGTGTTGTCCTGTAGGTATCATGAAGTAATTAGGACTCCATTGATCTTGAAGCAAGCGCCATAGATAACTTACCTTTAAAACCAAGTATATTCCAAGTCATAAAGATTCCTTATGCTATCTTTCTTGCTTTATAGCATTCAACAGATGAGAAAAAGCATTTTTTGTTTCTAATGCATATGAGTTCATTAGTATCTTTTACAAATCCCTGTGATTATTTCTGAGAAAAACTTTTTTGCCAGTTCATTGAAGATATTATTAATTTTACTTAACAACTTTATTTCACACAAGCCTTCCCATTTGCAACTTACTTTTAATTATATCCTCATTATAGACAGATATGAGAAGCAAGCTTATTTCAAGTATTTATTATTCATTCTTGTATTGTTAATGAATTAATGCCTGAAGTGTGTCTGCAGTAAAAAGTCACCTTCTTGTTCATCAGTTTTGCATGTCCATAAAATAAATGTGATTGCTTCAGGTACTGTATTACATAGATTCAGTACCATTGCTTTCCACATATAATATCTACATGCAAATTTATTCTGTTGTTCTTTCTTAAATAATTAACATTATCTGCTAATATATTCTTGCTCAGACCAGTTCCTCTAGTAATTATAATCGAGTGTGCAGTATGTATTCACTAAGCATCTATAGTTCCATTCTTTATATTCCCACCAAAAGGTCATTTTGAAGCCACATCAACGTGCTTTGTGTGATCTGTAAACCCTGCAAAAACCAAGCTGTTATTTCAGCCTCTGGGCTCTAGTTCCGTATGCCTAAATCCATTACAAAACATGGATTTAGCTGAAGCCAATGAAAAGCATAATTAACATTTTGGTATTCTATGTGCGATAATTATCAAAGTTACATAGGCTGCCAAATGTGTGATACAGATTATGGGACAAACTGTGCTTAAAATGTAGGTTTTTTCAAAACAACATGTTATGTCCTGTGAAGTATTCATGGGGAGAAAGAGAAGATTAAAATGCATAGGCTCTATTTTGCCTTCAGCTGTTTTCTGGCTCCTCTAAGTCCCAGTTCAACAAAGTACATAATTGTTTGATTAATTATAATCATTTGACTATTTCCACTGGGAGGAATAGTATGATATAGGTACTATGATGCTACAGCTGGTTAATTTGGATCATACAAAGCTGAAGGATCTGATACAAAAGGTAAAGATAGCAGCAGAAAGATTCCCTTCTATTGGCTGTGAACTTTAGACCAGCCTAGAGAAAGTTCCTTTGGGCTGGACCAATTTCCAGCCCTTTGCTCCTATCTATCTTATAAATTAATTTAAATTATCCAGCTCCATTTTGTTGTCTTAGTCTATGAAACATGTTGATTATGAAACAACTAATTTTCTTTAAATTAATAATATTAGATCCAGAAATGGACTTAAAAGTCTAGAAGCTTCAGTAAATTCAGTGATAAGCATTTATTTATTCTCTAGTCAAATATATAACAGCCAAGTGACTGCCCAGGGATATTTAGGCTCTGAGCTATAGCAAGTTTAATCCCTGCAAGAGTGTTCAAAATCTTCTTAATTTGAGGTTCAACTCTGTTTCTCATTCTTCCGGTGAAGTGCCCTTACAGCTGCATTATGGACTGGCACTCAGAGGAAGCACACTCCACTACACCTGTAGAAAATGTGTTAATGTGTACCACAGAATGCACAATTTATGGGCATTAAAAGAGCAAGATTAACATAATTCATGACTTAGCTGGAAGGTAGCTGGAGAACTGCATTGTGGTCACTTGTTCTGTACTATGAAGGTATAAAACAAATTCTTTACATTTTCCATACTCCTTTTGTGGATTCAGTAGAGTATAATTCTTTTCAATGATGAAGTAATTGACCATTGTGAATTGGGAAAGTAAATACATGTAAGACACTGAGCTGCTGAGATTCTGCAAGAGTGCAGGTTACTTATGTGTCTTCAGATAACAGGAGGAAAGAGATAAATTAGGTGCAGAATGAAGGAGAAAAAAACTTGGATTTTTGCCTGCCATTAGCATCTTTATTTTGGACTTTGAGGTTATTTCCAGTACTTTTTTTTTAAAAAAACCAAGATCAATTACAAGAATTTCCTAAAGATATTTATAACTATTAAAATAATTTCTTTCAGTTCTGCAAACACATAGGACCATACCAGAAGAGGTCAAAACATTTGCAAGTTTACCCTTGTAACTGAGTAGGTAATTCCAACGCCTATCTTCTTTTGATATTGGCATGATATTTTTATAAGCAAAGAGTTGGAGTGGAAACAAAAATAACTTAATATATTTATCATAAAATCCTGTGTTCAAAAGTCACTTTGATGCTTCTGTTCCTGTTTCATTAAAGCCCTCATAAGCAGAATAATCCTGATAATTTTAACTCCTGAGAAGAATATTTCATTTTCTTCTAAAAGACCAAATTATTAACTATGTCATACTGCAAAAATGTCATCTAAAGATAACATGATGTGCTAAGTAGAAAGGAAATTGCCGGGGGTTGTAAGCTTTGGGTCAAAGGACAGTTGTTTGTAGCTCATTAATATGATGAAGTGAAATCTGAAATTATATTAAATGTTTGTTTAAGATGTAATTAGTGAGGAATTTATGCATTTTCAAGTATTATATACAGATCTGTAGTCTCATATAAACAGTGGCAGAAATGCTTTCTTGGATACGTTATTTGCCTTCTCCAGAGGCAGGAAAACAATGCAAAAGCCAAAATATATTGCTTATCTTTTTGCCACTTCTGTTTTTTCTCAGCTGTGCAGCCCTGATTGCCAAATTATGATTTCACAGGAGAGCTCAACTCAGTCTGCCCTGTTTCCTTTCTGTCTTCAGATACCTGAAGAAAACTCAAATAAAAGCTGAATTAGCCTCATGACTTTGGACTATGTAGGCCAAAAGTCAGCTTCCAGGTTGGAGTGACATGAGTACTAAGTACCTCAAAGGATGTTTCTCAGGTGCACAAGCGAAATTCTGGATGGTCTGTTTGCTTGGACTGGTCAAAAGGAGAATAAAGACTTCATACATGAGACTCCAGCTGGACTCATTGTTTTTGATGTCAGGGAAGCTGGCATGAAATAGAAGATTCCACTTTTCCCTTGGGAAGTTGGTCTTAATGCCTTTCTACCCCCAAGTATACACTGTGTGACCTGTGCTGCATGCTCAGTTTAGTGGTTCACCCACTATCCAGAGCTCAGGGCAACCACTACTTTCTCTCTTTAAAGCAAACTCTGGACGCAGAGCTTCAGACTGAACAGGAGAAGCTCTCTTTCAGGGTGTTAGGGGGAAAGGATGAAGATCCTGTTTTCCATTGGTGCATAGAAAGGAAAGGGGGCTTGGCAAGCAGCCCAGTGAATGCAAGCACCCACACAAAAAAAAGAAAATGAAGAAGACAGAAAAAAATCTAAGAATGGGGAAGGGGAAGAGTGCTTGTTCTTAGAGTAGTGCCTGACCCGTTTCTTTTCTGAAAAAAGACAGAGAATACAATAAATGCAGGACAGAGATACTTCTATCAGACTGTCAAAGCAAGGACTAGTGAATCCTGAAAGAGAAAAAACTTAAAGGACAAGAACATTTCAGAATGTTCAGAGTAAATACGGTGTCCTTTAGATGGTATTGTGCTTAAATAAGAACAATGCACAAAAATAATTCAATGAAACCTGTTACCTGCAGGTTTTAAATAAGAAGGAACAATATTTCCCATCCAGCATGTAGCCATTATTTAGAGTGAACAACTGAAGATAATTACAGTATTAAAAAAAAAAACTTATATGACCAATGGTTTACTAATGTCAGAAGACATATTAACTAAATATAGTACACTACAACACAACCATGTTGCATTAGGTATTGGAAAAACAGATCCTTTACTCTATTAAAAATGCAATTTTACACTTAGATCAATTTTGGATATTTTTGTCACAGTTTAGCTACTCCATTTTATATCACGTGAAAACCTGGTCTCAGGATTTTACTACTAGTGTGGCAAGTACGGATTGCTGTCTGGATTTTGGATAGCAGCTTCTACCAAGTAAGAATCTCCCATCCATTTGGTATTAAATCCATCTAAAATCTTTGCACAATAAATCTTGGTACTGGGATATCAAAACACCAACCAGCCTAGTTATTGAAACAGATTCATTACTGCTCTGTCAGAAGAGCTAAGACCCAAGCTAATGAGATTACATGCAATATGGAGCTACTGCAGCTAGTCTGAGTTTAGAATTCATGTTGTATCTCTGATAGAATCCCTGGCTGTGCTGCATAGTGTAACTATACTGGCATTGATGTTGCTACCTCAGGGGTCACTGCGAATGCATTGTGGGCATGAAATGCCCTATATAGGACAGAACAGACCTGCCATTAGAAAATGTATTTTAGGGAACAGAAAAAAGTTCATATATATAAAAAACATAAGGAGTATGTGTGTGTATATATGTATATATAAAACATAAAGAGTATATATATACACACACACACACAGAGATTAAATAGAGTCAATAAAATTAGGAGAGCTAAAAATCATAAAAGGGCTAAGCTTTAATTCACATACAGGATGCAAGCTGTAGTCACTTATTCAGTGCTTATCATTGAAGATTCATCCTATGCAGATTCCAAATAATCCTCACAAGAAATAAGGTTGTAGTTAAAGGCATATTTGAGGAATTACTGAAAAATAAATGTATCTAAGCAAGATGAAGCTGAGTATGCTGTGTACATCTATAGCATTCTACACATTTCAGCATAATCAAACTTTTCCTTTGAAAGAAAATTTAATGATCCAATAATAATTGGTTGACAGCTAAACTTTTTCCCTGGTTGCCAAATAGATTTACAAATTTGCAGTTAGAAATACTGATTTAGCTACTGTATCTAATGTAATTACAGAACATTGAAGCTTTATAAGCAGCATTTGTTGATGTCGGCATACTTTTTAAAAAAACAATACTATGTTTTTCAGAATAACAACCTTTGAAAATACTGTCTGATCACTTAAAACATTGGACTTAAAAAATTTTTGATCACAGATCACTGTAAATACCTCTAAAACCAGAGTCACTAAATATAAACTTACTATACCTCATGATAAGAATCTATCCCACATTAAAATACTCCCATACTTAATCTGTTTATAAAAAGACATCGCTTATACAAATAATAGCTTTAGAAATAATATTTTATTTAACTTTTAATTGTTATTTATATTAAAACAATATTTAAATGCCTCAATTGTGTCAAATCATGTGTAATATCACTGAGTATCTGTTCCAAAAAGCTTCCAGACTTAGTAAATGCTTATGTACGTACGATATTTGTAGCAATGACAATGCCTGTTTAGAAACCTAGACAGAAGGAATATAAATATTTATTAGAGACATGTTTATCCTGCTTATAATAGTAATACATATTTTCATAAATTCCCAAGAAGTAACTGTGCTTGTACCAGTACCGTGCATCTTGTACCCTGCATCCATCCTATGGGAAGCCACAACCTAATGAATTAATGTAGTGATATAGAAATACTTGCAATTACATACACAGACCTCTCAAAATAAAAATTAATAAGTAAAATACAATTTGGCTTCTTGAGCAAAGACAAGCAGCATCAGAAAAATCAGTTTCCACCTGTGAGGGGAATAAAATTGTAACAAGTAATAATTCAGTCTTAGGTGGGAGAAGCAGTAAGCCCCTGGAGAAAGAATGAAGTCTGCCCAGAGAGGCAAGGTGGAGTTAATAATAGAGCGCTGGCATCCAACAGAGAATAGCTGCAAACTGAGCTACCATCCTCATTTCAAGTGGGATCAGCTTTATCAAATGCACAGTGAGATCAATGAGTATATAGCTCCTGCCCACGCTCACATTGCTCCTGAGAAAGATTAGGGATAGGCGTGGGGTACTTCTGCGAGTACTGCTCAGACAGACTGTTCTGCCTTTCCTCATCTCTGTGCACGTGCCCCTGCGAATCAGGCTGCAGGGGAACCAATGCCTGTGGTTACGGCAGGCTGCTCCCCAAGATATGCATTTTTCCATACAGCACATTCCGCATCACGTGGACTGGGTATGTGCTGTCACATGACAGAGGAGGAAACGTCTGACTCTTAGCAGAGACAGTGGCTAAAAGTAGCCTGCTGTTGTTAGAGCAATTTAACTGGCTTCCCTGTTGGGTACTTACAACAGAGCACAGCCTGAAAAAAACAACAGGACCACAGCTTCTCTAGGCCCCTGTTCCAGTGTTGGACCAACCTCATGATAAAAACATTTTTTTCTTATATCGAGTCAGAATTTCTCATCTTCTAATTTGTGCCCATTTTCTCTTGTCCTTCCACAGTGTGCCTTTAGGACACTGGACCTGTCTTCACTACATCCTTCCATTACGTGGTTGTAGACAGCAATTATATCTCCCCTTTGCCTTCTCTCTTTAGGGCGGAACAGCTGTCTCTGCCTCTCCTCATACATCCCATCCCTCTAACCAAACTGATGCCCCTTTGCTGGACTTATTTCAGTATGTCTTTCTTGTACTGGGGAGCCCTTAACTGGACACAATACTAAAGGTACAGTCTCACAAGCGCTGAACAGAGGGGAGGTCTTCAGACAGCCCATAATTACTTAGCAGATTGCTTCCAGGTTTATGAAGAATCTCCCTTGAAATTGCATCTACATGACACTGAAAGCAGACAAATAATCTCTCCTTTGTTTTTACTACTCCTGTGATAGCAAGCCACACAGCCTAGAGAAGCAGGAATTAACTGTATTACAATGCAGAGGGGTAAAAAGCTTGTGAATGATAAAAGAAGTATGACTAGGGACAAGAAGTTAAAAAAATGGGACTTGGATAAGGACTGGGGTCAAATGGATTCTGTAGACAGCAGACTTGCCCATAGCTCCCGAATATTCTGGTTTTTGCATGTAGCACAACTATGTCAATTTGCTATGAACTTTTGCTTTGTTTACTGAATTGACAGAGATTTGCACTCTGTAACTAAATGACCCACCCTTGTGCATGAAAGAAATATTGATGTTGTTTCAGATTTCAGAATTCTTGTTTCCGTCCGTTTGTTTTTTGAAAATTATATTTAAATTTTCTATTTAAGGAACTATATATTGAAAGCAAAGCACTAAAATGTTTACTTTTAAGTATTCGTACTTTCTGATACATTCTTAAACAATCATACATTAGTTATTTTCAGCTTGCTTGGCTGGTGTGTTGGTTAGTTTGCTTTGCATAAGAGTTCTGTTTCATTCATTACCTTGTTTCATTCCCTTGGATAAATTGGGGATATAATTTAAATTTTCTCTTTTTTCAACATGAAACATGTTAAGATAAAAGAAGAACTAACTTTATTTTGAGGTGGGCTATTTTTAAAATAGATTAAACAGTGTTATTGCTGTATAGAATGTAAAACAGAATCGTACAATTTAGTAGCCCCGACTTCATCAGCAGATTATCATCAGCCCCAATTCACTATACAAAACTGTTCATCATATGTCTTTGCAAAAGAACTTGAATGGCCACTGCAAATTCTCATTTCTGTCATCAATTAATTGAAACTTTGTGGATGCAAAAGAAAGGCAGTTAAACCATTAGACCTTCAGCGACATACACTCTCAGCTTTTCAGTTACTGGGTGTTTGTTCCCAGTCTCAAGAAGATGGACTATGTTTCAGGAAATCAATTCTGTTCTCATTTAAGCCAAGGGACCTTGCTTTTGCTGCATATCCTGCTCTTTCTTCAAAAAGATTTATTACAGAAGATGTAGAAATTCTAATGAGGTTCCCTGAAAATTTAGATTCCCTGAAGGCAAACTCTGCAGTGTAAAGCCTCACTCTTGCAGTGGTGTCTTATCACACGAATCCCTAAAAGTTGCTGCAGATCTCCCCTGGGGTCTGTATTAGGGCACACAGAACTGTGGCCTAACCACAAAGAGGAATCTTCTGCTGTACTGACTGCTGCTTTGGCTAAACCAGGAAAACCTATATTTCCTTGAGAGATGAAAATCAAAAGCATGTTAAGACTGAAACATCTAATCTACATTAAAAACACACATATACTTCATAGATTGTTAGGTCATGTACCAGAGCAGAGGAGCAATAACTTATCTCTTCTTCTCTTTTAAACAGGTGAGCTAAGTAAAAGGAATTAATCACTACAATGCTTCTTGTTATTACTTCCAAATATATCCATCTAGGAGTAGGGGGGAAAGGAAATAGGGATTAAATTTCACTCCTTATACAGCATAGCACTCTCTGGGCAAAAACTGTCACAAAGATACCCAGGGTACAGTCACTCGCCAGGCCTTACTCTCTGCACTGCTGTGAAACTTGCTCTGAACTGATCAGTAAGCTGGACATGTTCACCTTGCCGTACTCTCCCGCTTTGCCAGCCCCTAAAAGGGGAAGAAAATGCATGAACTCTGACCTCACCTTCTGTTTCTTCTGCTATTTCTCTGCTGAGAAAGCAAGCAGGGAATAGTGAGTGCTAACAGAACCTGTGGATGTGATTTGATGCTATATAGGATGTACAGCTGAAAAGCCTCCACTTGTCTTCAGGGAAAGGCCAGTAGTAGTCAAAAGCTCAGAAGTTTTAAGGTAAGAATATATTAAAAGCAATTACTCTAATTGTAGGTTACCTTCACAAACTGAAAATATGTGACTTTTATTTCAGCTACTTTTTTGTGATTAAGGATTGCTTATGCTCTTGTTGTTTGTGCAAGCAGAAAGCCACCTTCCCTTAAAATATCAAAAAAGTGCTTGTGTGTTGACTAACTGACATAATTAACTCTCATTCTCCCTCGGGGCTAGAATATTGCAATTTGACTTACTTTGGCCTTGTGAGCCAGAAAGTAGAGGGGAGTGTGAGGAAATCCTCGGAAATCTCCAGAACATCATCTCGATTTTTTTTGCTTGTAAATATCTGGGGGACAGGAGTTTTCATCTTTAACAGGACTTGAATAATTAAATCATGATTTTAAACTAAAGGCTGAAATGTTGGTACCCGTGCACATTTTGGAATCAACATAGGGAAGGAAGAAATTCAATAATTCCAACAGATGATACCCCAAAAGTCAATCCTTTGTTATTGAATTCCAGCCAGTCACCAAACCTTTTGAACTACAGCCTTCAAAACGTTGTATACTGACTTATTATGGACAGTCAAGTATCAAATAAGAAGCAGAATAATTATTTCCTGTTGTGCTGGTTTAGGTTGGGATAGAGTTAATTTTCTTCATAGTAGCTAGTATGGGGCTAAGTTTTGGATTTGTGCTGAAAACAGCGTTGATAATACAGGGATGTTTTAGTTAACTGTTGAGCAGTAAGTTACTGACTTACACAGAGCCAAGGCCTTTTCTGCTCCTCACCCTGCCCCATCAGCAAGCAGACTGGGGGTGCACAAGAAGTTGGGAAGGGACACAGCTGGGACAGCTGACCCCAACTGACCAGAGGGATATCCCATATCAGATGATGTCATGCTCAGCATACAAAGCTGGGGGAAGAAGAAGGAAGGGGGGGACGTTCAGAGTGATGGCACTTGTCTTCCCAAGTAACCGCTATGCATGATGGAGCCCTGCTTTCCCGGAGATGGCTGAACACCTGCCTGCCGATGGGAAGCAGTGAATGAATTCCTTATTTTGCTTTGCTCGTGTGCGTGGCTTTTGCTTTATCTATTAAACTGTCTTCATCTCAACCCGCGAGTTTTCTCACTTTTACTCTTCTGATTCTCTCCCCCATCCCACCGGAGGGGTGGGAAGTGAGCAAGTGGGTGTGTGGTGCTTAGTTGCCAGCTGGGGTTAAACCACGACACCTGTCCTTAAGGTTACCAAAGGCCATCAAAAATTTATGAATCTTTCATCAACTTTTCAATTTGTCAATTCCTAGGGGTTCCTATCCAGAGTACTTTATCTAACACTGCTGTCAAAGTGGTGAATGAGTCTCCACTATTCATAAGGCAGGTGACATCACGCTGTTCTGAACACTGAACAACAGGTTGAAGCAGAGCCCTAATCTTAATCGTTTTTGTCTACCCAGTTCCTTTTACAGCATCTATGTTGTGAATCACAGTAGGTTTAGTTTGCAGATCTTTGCTCACCAACAATAGTTCAAAATGCAATTTCACTTTGAGATCTGAATACAGAGGAAATCCAAAATAAAGTTAATTAAAAAAACAAAATTAGTTATATGAGTTATCCTTTTTGAGTTCAAATTATATTTATGACCCAGCAATTGTTCACTCACATTTGGTTTTCTTGAAAAACTTGCCTTTATTCCAGTCTTTGTTGAGAGATCCCCAGATGTGTTGTAGTGTTGTGATATATTTACCTGTTTGAAGTCTTGTTTGTTGTGGTTAGTCATCAAGAACTCACTTATTGAGAAATGTACTCTGTTTCCCTTATGTCTCTGCCTAGATGACCATAATTCATATGATCAGAAGGTTCATTTTTGCTTGAGAGAAGCTATCTCCATTTTTTTTTCTGATGTAAATCACATTTATGTCAATTTCAGACATCTTAGAAGTATTCTAGTTCTCTTCCCTGTGTCTTTCTGACTCAGTCAGATTGTATCCTAGTAAATTTATTGTCTTCTCTAATTTCTTTATGGAGTCTCATATTTATTTAATATAAGAATCTCTCAGTTTTTCAAGGAAATATGGCTGGATTATTGTACGTATTGATTCTCTCGTACCATCAACCCCATAATACATTACACTGTACTAAATGCAATTGCTGTACTCTATTCTCTCTTTCGCTCCCCTAATTAATGGGACATTATCCTAAAATTTGTAATTAGTCATTTTATTCACTCAGTTTTACATCAGGAATGGTCTGTCTGTTCCCTTGTATCACCAGCCAGAAGTGCATGGGACTTCTAAACCAGACAGTACAGGAATGCACTGTTGGCTGATTTCCCCAAGCAGGAAGAATATCGCATCTAACTCAGAATGTCCTCAGACATCATTTGCATTTGGACAAACATTCATCAACAAACCACAAACAGTGCAACATCCAATAGCTACTTTGCTGTAACCCATAGGCTCCTGCTAGAGTCTTCCAGGTCCCAATAGCTCTTCTCCAATTCTACTACCCCCACCTCTCCAGATGAAGCAACTTTATGGAATTGATTGAGTAAGTTCTGCCATCCTTAACAGGAGCTGCGTACTATGATCTGATTGATCAGAAAACTCCTCCACAGGGTCCAAGCTTTTATTCTTAAAACCATCTCAAAAATTGGCTGTTGCCAGGCATGTTTTTGTCAGAAAGTTGAATAGCTGTTTAACAAGGTGTTAAGGGTGACACACATTTTAATATTTCCTATTTCAAGATATATTTTCATATTTTTGAATCTTTAACATAGATGAAGAAGATGTATCTGATTGCTGTCTCATAGACAAATTCAATAAACATCGAGGAATGAAAAGCTATTCTATTTTTCCTTGCCACCTCAGCACCTTTATACAGAAATACTTTACATTTTTTTAACAAAGATAGTATAAGAATGAATATTTTCCTGGAACTAAATTTACAGTGATAACTTTCTGAGATATGAAGAAAATTAATGTAAGCTGATGGACAAGATGGGATGTGAAACATTATGTATTTTGTCTCATGGCTACTGTCTGTAGGGCTGCTAGTAATATTACACTGATGAAAATACTGTATATATTGAAAATTGTCTTTGGATAGACAGCTACAAGACAGCACTATATCAGGAACGGTGAAACAAATGTTATGGGTTTTGTAATAGGTGTAACTGGGATTGATTTGGGATTGAAGAGTGCTGGCAAGCTAATTTGAAAACACAGATGTGGGGGCAGACATATTATATGTATCCTGAACAGATCTGCTATGCCATTCTGTACAGAATTATTCTGGGTGTAAGTATTTGATAGAGCAATAAAGCAGCAGTGAAACTGATGCCTAAAATTAGGTAATATGATTCTTTTTTGAAGGTGGCTGGCAAAAAAAGCTGATTTGCTGAATAGTTTGCCTCAAATTTGTTAGAAAGTGCTTAGCAATAGTTACCTGAATAATGAGTATGTGTACTGAAATACGCTATTCCCTTATCAATGTAGTTTAGAATTTTTTGAAAGGCAGTATTTTGTTTGTGTCTTGTAAGACCCTCAGACTTATTTTACAATGCTGCATACTCTCACAATCAAAGTAACCACAAATTCAGCCTCCAAAACCATTCTCATTCAGCTGGCATTTCTGCTCAACAGACTCATTACTTATCATAATTCATGTAGGCTTGTCTTCATATATGAAAAATGGTAAAAAGCAAGGAAATATGGTTTATATCCACCAAAAGTTTCTAATCACATTTTTAGATATGAAAGTTTAAACAGCAATAGCTGTTGTTGACTTCAAGTTGATTTGCAAGGGTAAGAGGACAGATTATGCACTAGTTTAACAAACAGCAGATCAGATTAATTACAATGACCTCATCAGCATGAGAAAGACCAAAATTTAGTCTTATATCTAATACCAAATTTAAATAGGTGACCATAAGTCTACTGTATTATATTAGGAAATGGAAGCTTATATGTCAGGGAAATAGAAGCTCTTCACTTTTCTGTTTTTTTAACAAAAGGGCGCTATTTTCTGTAGCAATTTACCTAGGTATAAATCCACAGTAATTACCAAAAGCGGATCATAAAACTTTGCTAGAAATTGGTGTATGTCATGTTTCACCTTGGTTTGTTTATCATTTGGTATATCTGCATTCAACTTCGGGGATCTAAAGATTTTCCTAGATGAGAGAAGCTTCAGCCCTATGGCAGCCAATGAAATCAAAAAAAGAACTCCATAAATTTCAGCTATGACACAAATCATTCCTTTTCAGAATAGCTGTCTGTCAAGGTTATGGTAATATCTAGCAATTCAATCTCTTCTGAAAGGTACTCATGAAGAATGATTTAAATCTTTATTTTAAATCACATGCTGTCCCATAAATGCTGTATTTGTGGAGTGGGGAACTTACATGTCTACGGGACTTCTCTGCAGAATACTGCATCCTGTCAATCCTTGAATTTGATTGATGATGAACATAGTCTGCTCTCAAGTACTCATATAAAATCCCACTGACTTCCAAGTTTGGCACACAATGTACTGCAATTTTTGAAAAGGCATATAAAATTAGTCTCCCATAACTTTTATGTCAGAGAATTAATGTACATTGAGCACACAAGTTTGTACTTTAACATGGACTTCATGGACAACACAATAAATGGAAGATCTGGATTTCCAAACATTTCCTAAATTACTTGCTGATTTCTTTTTGTTTTGTTCTGCTCCACAAGTTTGGTGTTTACATAGTTTGAAAAAAAGTCATGTGTTGATATCGAATTAGGAATTAGTACCTTTCTGTAATCCCTATGTTTTAGCTAACCTAAATTTGAGATCACAAATTTGGGTCCGCGGAATCTCAGGGCAGAAGAGCAGAAGGTACAGGGGAGCAACCAGCAATTTTTTCAGCACAAAGAATTGATTCATTCTTTATATGAAGATTAAGGTTAGCTAAAACATATTGACGCACTATTTAATGCTGTTTAAAGCATTATTATAGACATTATTTATGTTTGAAAAATATTTTAAAATTCTCATTTAATCAACATGATCACAATGTATAAAACTAATCAACCCAATCATGACATATAAAACTTGCATACTGGATCTGCAGAGCATCTTACAAATACTGTCATTCTGCAGATGCTCTACAGATCAAGTATGCAAGTTTTGGGGTGAGTTTATCAAGTGTAAATGTAAGAGTTTTGTTTAAGTTTGCTCTCTCTCTCTTCCCTGGTTTTCCTACCTCATGCATTGATTTTTTTACATTTTCTCTTTTATGGCTCTGAGCTGTGTTTTTGATGATAGCGTCAAATCTGAGGCCTATTTAAGTTGTTTCAGTTTAAATGCATAAAAGTAAATAATTTCCAGTTATGTAATTATTTTCACTCCAAATAGTTGTGTCTTTGTGATTTGCTTTATAACTACTGTCACTTTTCAGTGACTACCAGGCATTCAAATACAGGTAGTCTGGCTGAGAGCCATCATTAGCAAATCAAAGCAGATGTATCTGTATGTGTATTTTTTCTTCTCAGTCCTCAGAGTTCCCTGTACTGCTGCTACCTTAGCTTTTGACTCCTGCCAAAATGTTAATCTGCCCAGTAGCAGACATTGTTTTGGCTCAATATTGAGATTTTTTTAGCAAGTACATTCCTAATATTAGGGAGAGAAAAATGGTGTCTACAATGGTTTTATATAGCTTTCAAGAAAGCCCAGTGGCAAAGCCATGATTAAGGTGAATTTGTGTGAGTCATGTTCTGGAGAGGTCACCCTTATTCCTGTTCCCTGGATTTCTCCCTGTGCCAAGGAGCCTTCCTCTTCCAGGTGCTGTCTCATCCTCAAGTGAGGAACCATAGCAGATTTGCCCTAAGCAAATACTGCTGTTTCCCACTAGAATATATTTGTTGGCAGTTAGGTTTCTTTGACTATTATACACAATTTTCTTACAAAACTATTTTTTCCTTCTTTAGTAGGAATCTTCAATGAGTAAATACTATGATTAAGAGTTCTTGAAGTGAGATGCATGAGATGTGATTTAATAACTACTTCACTAGAGACTAGGAAATGACCCACATTCTTTGGGCCACAGCTCTCTGTCTGTTGAATGAGGATGAAATAGCCTCTTTCTTTTAACCTTTTGTCATCTGTTTAGATTGTAAGCCCCTTGGGATGCAGGCGGTGCTTTGCAAAGCATAGGTCCTCATTTCAATTGGAGAACCTTCAGGACTGAATTCATTACAAGAGTCAGGAAGAGTAAGGACAGATATTAAGCAGATTAAACATTGCAGAAGTGTCAATTGCTGAAAGGGTGAAAGATTTCTAATAGCCAATTTTCACTGAAGAAACAAGGGGAAGAAGAGCATGTTTCTATGCAATCATACCTACTCATTAACTCAGTAATAATCTGATCTTTGGCTAGTGAACTCCTTGCATTTCAGACCTCGATTTTATTTAGCTGAGGCTACAGTCATTATCAAGACTCATTCCTCTCTCCCCAGCTTATTTTTTTAAGTTCATTGTAGTGATAAGCCTAAAATAGGTTAATTTTTGCATCCTTCTATGGCCTTCATGCACTAAGGTCATCAAATTTTTGTCACTACTTTATTTCCTACTATAAAGGCTGACATCTGGAGTATGTAGATCACCAATGTGTTTATTTCTTAAATTGCCTGGAACATACAGTTTTGCAATAAAAGACAGAGATGCAAAAAAACGCCCCATCTTGATATTTTGGGAAGACATATAAAAAACCCAAACCCAATTTAGGGCATTATTTACTTTAATAGAAGATAAAAATGTGCAATGAAACTCTAGGTTTGTTTTTGTTTAAATTTTTTTCTGGTTCTGTTGTCCCTAGTTGCTCTCAACAAATAGTGTCTACAAATTAAAGTGTCTTATTCTGGAATATGGAATAAGGTTCGTTGTAGAGTGAGACAGAATGGAAGAATCTGGAACTTTATTAATTGAGGTGGCACTTATTTTTTTAAAAATGCTAAATAAACTAATTTCAGTATGCATTTTGGGAGAGTAAGAGAAAAGAAGGTGCTAAACAGATAAAGAGAGAAATAATCCAGTAGGAAGAAAGGTGATGAAAACAGGAAGGACCAAAAAAGCCAATGTCAGAAAGAGAGTAAATACATGATTCTGCAGAATGACAACTTTTAATCTCATTAATTGCTGTTTTGGCTACTTAAAGTTCCAGTTTTACACAATATCTTGTGCCTTGTACCCTGTCCTGTAAACATAAGTAGAACAGGTAACTCTGTTGTATTTAAAAACTTTCAAATTCAAAATGGCTGTGAAAAGTAAAAAAAAAAGTGATCTCTTCACCTCAAACTTGCTTTCCAAAATTTGTTTTAGTAGGGCAGCCAAAAGTTATAAAGATAAATAGCATACAATATTTATTGACTTTTGCCAGCAAGGAAAATATTATCTCAACAATATTTTAGAAGACCTTTTATGAAAAGATAATGCATTATATGTATTTAGGTCTTTTAGCCATTAAATGTGCCATTTGACAACATAAATGCTTTGCTTCCGAGTCCCACAAAAATGTCTTTTCAAAAGGACAATAAAGTTGCAGATGAAATGTTTTTATTAGAGATTTGGGTATTGTAAAATTAACTGCTATAACTACATTGGCAACTTAAGGGGTTTGGAAAGCACACTAAAACACTCTTAACCTGCACTAATTGCAGGTCCTGGTTTTTCTACTGTTCTACCCTAGCTTATCTTGTAAGGTTATAAGTTAAAAGACTTAGCAATTATCTGTGGTGGCATAGTAAAATATTCTCTTGAGCAGAGTATAAAAGAAGACTAAAATAATAGTGTGTAACACCTGATATCTAAGAAGTGCTGTGAAAATAATAATTCCTGTGAACAACAGCTTCCTGACACAATATACATCTCAACTTCTTTTCTATGTATTTAAGCAGCAGACAAAGCTCAAAGCCAGTCATTTAAAACTTCAGATTTTGAGGAAGGGCAATGCAATATCTGATGCAAGTGTTCAGTAGGCAGAGATGTGTCCCTCTGACTGTACTAGGAGCATCCCTGCCTTTGGAATACTTGAATTTGTGTCGAGGTATCTCAGCTATTGTACCACCCACAACACTTCCTGTTCATGTTTTAGGGTAGCAAAATTGAAACACTGAAACCATAATCTTAAACTACCCAGTGTGTCCAACAGATTAAGCCAAGAACCCAGGAAAGGTCTGTCTTGTGACTAAATCTTGATTTTTTCCCCAGGAACACACCATGTACTTCACAAAAACTGCTTAGCCAGTCTTTAAATAACTGTTGTGAGAGGCTAAAGGAGGTGATCACTGTTGTTTTACTAAAGAAAAAAAACAACAGACAAAAAACCACCAGTCACAGACTATTCATACAGAAATGTTCTTCTTGATATTTGTTGTTTGGTGTTTGGCTTCCTCAGCAAATTCTCTAGAAAAAAATTGTATGGTGCCATATAATATGTATATACTCTGCGTATATAAAGCTATACACAAATCTAGGCATCTAGGTAAGTAATCAATATTACACAAAATACACCTTCCTTTCTTTCCAGTGCATGGGAGTCTGTAACCACTTTGTCTGAAGTCAGTGTAGTACTTAAACACTGAACTCTGAATGCTCAGGAGGGCTCTTGCAGATAACATAGCACATCCCTAAGTGGATTGTTGAAGTTAACATTGAAACTGGACTTCCGTAGTGCTGAATCAGATTTACACAAAATGAGTTCCTTGCCCATTTTAACTGGCATGTGATTATGATAAATACATATCACACAGAAGAAGTAACTGAGCAGAAGTAACTGAGCAACTGTAACTGGTAGGTTGTGAGAATCCCATTTTCCATTCATGACATTTGTAACTGAATTGGACTATTTTTATACTTTGATAGATGAATATGATAAAAAGATTGACCATGAAATTAGCAGGTAGAGTCATCCAAAATGTTTGTCTATGGCAAGAAAAACAAAGTACACAGAACAGACCATGCTCAGCAGAAAGAGCAAGAACTTAAATGATATGATGTTGGGACTTTATTCTTTCAGTTGTGTAACAGGCTACAATGTAATAGTGATAGGATATCGTCCATCTGTCCTGGAAAATAGGAATAGAGGAGTTTATTATATAGTGAGCGTATAATAGTGAATGTGTCATTCATACTGCCATTTGTTTCCTCTGTTCACAGAACACTATAACATACTTCTGGATAGACTAACAATACATATAACTTGCTCTCTGTTTTGAACTACTAGGAAAATAATGGCTACTGTGTATTCTTCATACAGGTTTTATGCTCTAACAAAGCATGTATTATCTTTGTTTATAACAAATGAACACTGCTAGCCACAATGTATATCTTCAGAATAGCACCCAAGAATGCCCTATTCACTACCTGATTAGGGGAAGCAGGAGGATTCCCAACTCATATCTAGTGTACTGCTTAAAAATTGATGCTTTGTTGTTTCATATGCAGTTAATTTGAAAAAGAAGCAAGAAAAATGCTTACTTGGCAGAGATACAGCACATCCTAACTAAATGGCCTCCATTATTATTGGCTTTATTAATAAAATGACATTTTTGCAGTTACTTCAATATTTCCCAGTGAATATCATGCAATTACTACAATTTGCCATTGTGAACAAACTATATGCTGGTTAAATAGGCTCAGCGGATAGGAAATGGAGGTCTCTGTTAGCAAATGCTGGTTTTTTGCTAGTAATCTCAAAGGTCAAAGTAAAGTAAAAAAAGAAAAATAATCATTACATAGATCAGAAAGGGTATTAAGTTAAAGACGAGGAGGAAAGAGAGAAACTATGGCAACACTTTTGTTGGAAATGACTATGGCCAAGTAGAAACCCATGGGAAATTAATAAACAAATGTTCCTGAGACAGAAAGTCCCATCTTGCCCCTGTCAAGTCCTTTTTGTCTTTATAAATAGCATCCAAAGGATGTGGGTCATACATAGCAGTCTAGTTAAGCAGTTTCTAATTCCAGGCATCTAAAATTTGGTCACATCAGAGTCTGAATTAAGATTCATTGTGAGGATTTCAGTGACTCCACTGGAGCAAGAGTACTGAGGAACAATCAGACAATAGTTCTCCCCTGTCAAATTTACTTGCGAGGGAAGAATAGACCAGGGCCTTTCTTGGATTGTTGGCCATTAATTAGTTTAAATATGCCTATTCAATAGAAATTCCAAAATTAAGTCTCCAGCTGGAAAGGAAGACTGATGAAGAAGAGAACGGTACATTCTTACTTACTGTCATAAATTGTGCAGAAGGAACGCCACAGCCTGGTATTAAAAATTATCTTCAGCTGTTTCTTTGAGAAGAATAAAATACCAAATTAATGAAATTTATTTCACTTGTGATGTCTTTTTCTCTGCTGTGTTCTTTCAGGTAGCTCAGCAAGTAATTTTAGTGTAGTATTTATGTGACACTGTTTACCAATCTATTCTCTACTGGTCTAGCACCACAGCTTTCAATGGGCTCTTATTAACGTTCTCTTACAGCCATCAACAAAAGCCAGTTGATAGATAGAGAGGCTAGATAGAAAGCTAGTGAAATATCCATTAGACTGGGTACGTGCTACATAATTGATGTTATGGTGATTTTGTTAAAGATTTCCAGTAAGATGATAAACAGTATCTCAGATTCCAGCTAACAGAAAAGAGCATTATTTTGCCAACTTTGTGTCATGCATGATGGTTATATCCAGGCCTTTTTGTTGCTTGTTAATTAATCATGTTTTGCCTGTCCAAAACTAAAAAAAAAAAAAAAAAGACTATTAATTGTAATACTTTGCATATAGGATAAGAAACTGCACAGACAGTC
This sequence comes from Pelecanoides urinatrix, assembly GCA_013400755.1. NCBI lineage: Eukaryota > Metazoa > Chordata > Aves > Procellariiformes > Procellariidae > Pelecanoides > Pelecanoides urinatrix. The sequence continues at coordinate 43,642 of VZTQ01001378.1, forward strand.
CTGGTCTCTTCAGCTTTCTTTATCTTTTACTGTTTACCTGAACTGGTGATCAGTATTCTAAGTCAGGCCAACCATTAATTTTCTCACAGAAAATATGGATCAGGCCTTTCAACGAGCAGATGAAACAAGCTGATTGTTGCCAGCCTTGATAAATATTGCTTAATTGGACCTGGCAAATGCACAACAAACACTGTGATGTGGACTTAGAATAGCACCTACTCTTTTAAAACTTTGTCTGTAGTACAATTGGCATAGCATACAAAAAGTTCTGCTCTCTACATTTAAAGTGCTGCAATAATGTATAATTTATTTTAGAGATTCACAAATAAATTCAATGTTTTTTCTGGAGGAAAAAAGAAAAAAAAAAAACCACAACCAAACCGAAACCCACAACTCTCACTACCAAAACCTTTACCCTTTTCAGCCTGTTAACAAATACAGAGTCCCTGGGAACAATCTGTTCTGGAGAGATGATCCTGAATATAACCTCAATTAACCATTAGAAACCAGAAAAACCTTTTGGGGCCTACATTTATTTAAGAACTCTAACACTTAGACGAAAGATGTAGATGATGTTATTTGTTTCATTATAAAGTTACAGTAGTGAGGTCTTAGCTGAGCAAGACCAGGTTCCTATTCTGCTGATCTCTACCAACCCGACTGGATACAGCCTTTGCCTTATAATTAACCATTTCAAAAAGGCAAAATGACATGAGTGCTAGATTATGTGAGCCATATAAGCATTTGACCTGATGCCAAACCAGGAATTACTCTCCAAATTTCTCCTCTACCTCCTCCCCCCCAGTGGCACAGGGGGACAGGGAATGGGGGCTGTGGTCAGTTCATCACTCGTTGTCTCTGCTGTTCCTTCCCCCTCACACTCTTCCCCTGCTCCAGCGTGGGGTCCCTCCCACTGGAGACAGTCCTCCACAAACTTCTTCAATGTGAGTCCTTCTCACAGGTTGCAGTTCTTCACGAACCACTCCAGCGTGGGTCCCTTCCATGGGGTGCGGTCCTTCAGGAGCAGACTGCTCCAGCGTGGATCCCCATGAGGTCACAAGTCCTGCCAGCAAACCTGCTCCAGCGTGGGCTCCTCTCTCTCCATAGGTCCACAGGTCCCGCCAGGTGTCTGCTCCAGCGCAGGCTTCCCACTGGGTCACAGCCTCCTTTGGGTGCATCCACCTGCTCCGTCATGGGGTCCTCCATGGGCTGCAGGTGGATATCTGCTCCACTGCTAATCTCCATGGGTTGCACCACAGGCTGCAGGGGAATCTCTACTCTGGCGCCTGGAGCACCTCCTCCCCCTCCTCCTCCTTCACTGACCTTGGTGTCTGCAGAGTTGTTTCTCTGCCTTATTCTCACTCCTCTCTTCCGGATGCTGTTGCACAGCAATTTCCCCCCTTCTTAAATATTTTATCCCAGAGGCGCTACCACCATTGCTGATGGCTCAGCCTTGGCCAGTGGCAGGTCTGTCTTGGAGCCAGCTGGCATTGGCTCTGTCGGACATGGGGGAAACTTCTAACAACTTATCTCAGAAGACACCCCTGTAGCCCCCTCACTACCAAAACCTTGCCATGCAAACCCAATACAGTGACTTACTTTGTCTTGGCCGCTCTCACATCCTTGTACTAGTACTAGATTATTTTCTCGTAACCTTTCCCCAAAATCCTTGCTAACATCTGCAGGTGACAACCACTTAACACTGATCTACTTTGACAGGAAGAATGTGTCAAGCACATCTATTAAGTGATTTGATGACAATGAGAAGAAAACATAGAGGCCTAAGGAAGGCAAGTAGCATCTCCCTGAAAATGCTAGAAGCACAGCTGCCCACAATGGTACGAGCACTCCTTTCATACAAGTTCCAGAATAGGTAAGGTGATTACAAGGGGCCAAACCCAGAGAAATTTGATTTAAATATGTATTTTGAAATATATTTTAGTTGTCTTTCAAGAACTTCTGGTTGTAAAGTTGAGGAAAATATGGTCATCTTCATTAGGTTTGAGAAATCCTGAACAACCTGGCTGGATTCTGTGCTTCAGGGTGAAGGAACTGTATAAAGCAGGTATTTATAGCTGCAGTTTTAGGTGAAGAATCCTTGGCAAAAAAAGTTGTAAGAGACAATCTGTTTTTTTAGGGGATTTTTAAGGAAGGGAGCAAGGATTCACTCGTGTTTGGTGTTTTTTTGTGGGAGGGAGTCTGTGTTCTGCTCACCTCTTATGAAAGAACTGGGATGCTGCATGGGTTTGCTGTGATCTGACTCACCAGCTCTGGTCAGAGCCTTGGGTAGAAATGGTCTCTAGAGAGCAGATTAATCAGAATGGCTAATGGAAAAACAGATTCACAAGAAAAAGTGGTAGCAGACAGCATGTCCATCAAGATCAGCAGTCCAGAGCAGCAACTTCATTGGCACTTCCAGTTTCTAGTGAATGCTGACCACTGGGGGTGGGGTGGACAGCAGCATTCCCAGACCTGGATCCCTGTTACCCCCTGCCCTTGAGAGAACTGACCCTTCTGCTCGTGAGTTGGTTTCATCCACATCTAGACACTAATGAGCATGTAAGGTACTGCTAAGGATTGCTAATGGTTAGTTACTTTTGCTCTCGCTCATTCTGACATGTGAAGGTCTTGCACATTTTGGGTTATTTGGTTTTCCGAGTTGTTAGTCTTACTGAATTTCCTTTTCATCTCTGCTCCCTAGTACTGTCTGCTTCTGTAAATCGGTTTAACCCACTGCTTGCAAATGGAGATTCACAAGCAATTCTTACCAAGAACGCAGATTATATAATTCATATTCATGAAGGGCTGAAATGTGGTTTTATGTTTTGTTTCATATTATTTTCAGTAGTTTTCCAGTGAACCTGGCCTTTGTTTTTGCCAGCCAATGCTTGTCAGAAAAGTTATGGCAGTTTGCAAAAATCTGGCTACCACTTTACTGGATGTAGATAGCTGGATTAGTGAATATGGGATTCGCTGTACAATAAGCACCTTTGTTTAGGGCTTTTACAAAGTCTGGAAGCGCTGGCACTATTCCTGGTTCAATGTAGCTATTAGAGTCTTTTCATTGACTTTAATTGGAGCTGGATTAGGGTCTAATCATTAAAAAAATCTTCATCCTGCAGCAAGCAAGGGTCACATTTGACCTCAAAATTTCAATAAGAGGCATTGGTAGGGGAAAACTAGAACATAAAAGATAGAAAAATAATATTTTCCATCAAACAATGAATGATAGATAACTATATGTAGTACAGTGACCATATGCCTCAAATTTGTCTTGAACTCCCCAAATTTTTTTTTCTACGTATGATCTATCCAATTTTGATTTTTGGCAGCTGCCAGAGCACAGTGGAAGAGAAGGCTGTTTGTCTGCCTTTAGCTGGTGTGGGATTTGCTGTTGGCAAGCACAGATGACAAACACTTCAGTTCTGTGACCAAATGTCTTTGCCATTGTTTTTATTAGACTGTGGGATGTTTTGCCTGATATGAGACAAGATATTTTTGGCAACTTATTGCAGTGTAATAAATGAATAAAATATCAGAGAACAACATATTTTATATGTATGTGTATGTATGTATATTTTTACCTATAGAAGTATGATATATTAGTTTGCAGTTTTTTTAGAAAGCATTTCACAGCTCACGAAGCCAATGCTGTACCATTGTTATAGATTTGCAGTGACTGTCCATCTGTGTCTCTTGCTCTTTGCCTTCAATTTCTTTATATTATCTATGTAGTACAGATGAGAGGTCCCATGCTTCATGCCCTGTGAAAGTCCAAATGGAGTATGTGAAGTGTAATGGAAGCACAGCTAAACAGAGCCAGAAAGATTAGCAATGCAGGAAATTCTAAATGCTGTAATATTATGAATGTTGTTATAATGAACTTCTGTATCTTAAGTCTATTTTTATTTTTACGGAAGTAATTTTTTGACAATACTATTTGGGAGGTGTGTTTTGTTTTGGTTTTTGTAACGTATTATATGAGTTGTTACTTTTTGTTGCATTCAAAACATTTGCTATTTGGGAGGCATGAGAAAAATAATCTCTATTAGTTTTATTATATATACCAATATGAGATGTGAGGTCAATGAGATATGACCAAAAAGATCATGTTAATTTATCAATGTTGGTAACCTGTAGTTAAGTGCCTTAGGAAATCAGCCTATCTGTTTGCTGTCTTAAAAAACTAAATAGTATTCTGGTAACGCTTTCATTAAAGGAAGAAGTTTCTTTAGCAGCTTTTGATCATGTTTCTTCTCAAGCATTGAAGATTTTTATTCCTGGCATACAAAATGCTAGGGTTTTTTTCTCCTCTCTCTTGTCATGAGAGCGTTATTATTTACGTGCAGTCAAATGTGGCAGACAATTGGAGAAACCTCAACATGGGAACAATATTGTTCAGCCTGACAACTTGTACATAAACCAGTTTATTCAGTGTTCTGATAGCAAGAAATTGAAGTTGTTGCAATGAAAATCTCTCTCTTTTCTTGTTTTGTGTTTACCTTCTCTCCAAGGCAAATAATTTCAAGCTAATCTCTTTGATTCACATACTGATGGACAAATGTGTCAAAACTGCTGGAAGCGAATGCTGTAGGGCATGTGTTTTAAGAAGCTCTTGATTCATTTACGTACTTATAAGTTTTCTATTTTTATTCATGGTGAGCATACTTTACCACCCCTGTCACATCAGTTCAGAGACTGCATTGAACTTTTCCCCTTTAATGGTTTTATCTTCTGAAATATCTGCAAAGTGTATTAATTTGTTCTTTTTTTAAATCCCTACTGGATGCATAATTACACGTTCATTTTAATTCACTATGACTACAGCACATCTTTGCCATCCTTAAAATTGTCTACTCTTGGTTATACCAAATAAAACTCCCTTGCCAACTGAATAATGGAGACAAAATAATGGAGTCTGTGATCCTCTACCTGCTTCAATATTGTTGTGGGTTTTTTTACTGTTGTATTTAGTAGCAGTTAAACAGGTTCAAAACATGCCCTTGCTGTTTTCATGCTCTTGCTTCATATGTTTTTTATGTGCAATGAAACTACCTGGATGATAAATACTTTGCAATTCAGACCACATTTTAGGTGTCTAAATAAGAAGTTAATGACCAAATTCTTTGTTCTTATTGGGGACGGGGAGTGGTGGTGTTTTGAGGTGACCTAATTATCATATTTCTCTGAAGAATATACTAGAACATACAGGATTTATTTTAAGATTTGACTTCTATTTGAGGTGACAAAAATTCCTGTTGGCTTCAAGGGAAGTTGGACAAGAGCCTTGTAATGAATCCTAAGCATCTCAGGCTAGGAAAGGTGGGGGTGGTGAAGAGTCCTTTTGGAAAAAAAATCGTATATACCATTCTGAAAATGGGGGAGGAAGATTGTTTGAAGGAGACTTCAAGCAGTAAATCATAGAAAGGAAGGCTGTGGGACAAGAAAAGTCAAGAAAATCATGGACATTTCTCATTTAAAACCTAGGTTTTCCCTTACCTAACAAAAAATCTTTGCAGAAGAAAGAGATTAAACAGTTGAACAAATGATGTACAAGAGTGTTTCAAGCCCTGCTCTGAACTGAGCTCTTGAAGCCAAGAGTAGAAAAATTAAGATAGTGAGTGCCAGGAATCGTCAAGCTGTGGCAGACAGGGCTGGAAAGCACAGCCACACAGAAAATAGCTTTTCAGTGAATGGGGAACCTTTGGGCTACAGAGAGAGGAAAAAAAGTTTTGCAGGCCCACAAAAAGCATCCAAAAAAGAGAGTGTGCTGGTTTTGGCTGGGATAAAGTTAATTTTCTTCATAGTAGCTCATATGGGGCTATGTTTAGNTGGGAAGTGAGCGAGTGGGTGTGTGGTGCTTAGTTGCCAGCTGGGGTTAAACCACAACAGAGAGGAACCGATAATCAGTCCCAAAATGAGTTATGAATGCAAGGAAACTAATTTACATAAGTAAAAATGAATTATGACAGAAGAGAACATTGTTTTAATTATTTTAGCAGAAGAGAAGAGAAGCAGGGTACCTGAAGGACTATTCTAGGTCTTGAAGTACTTTGAGACATTTTCCATAAAAAATCCTACAAATTCTCAACTGATGTTCATTCAACCAACCGAGTGTGTCACACTCCTCTGTTGTTCTCTTGTTTTGGGCATATTTCAATGTTAACAGTTTCTGCTGTTTCTCCATCACCTCATTTCTTGGTAACGTGTTTGCTGTGCAGATGCTAAGGATGGCAAACTGCTTCCCAGAATTAATGGGACTCTATAGCAATGTAATAAATGCCTGCCTCTCACCCCAGCCAGAAGCATCCCTCCTGTTTGCTGTGCAGCTTTGACTTTTAGCTATGTACATGGAGGACCATACAATCTGATATACGTGCAATTTCTTTATGGATCATTTAGTGCTATGTTCATAAAAACATTGCTAGACTTTTAACTTTCAACATCGGGGAATGCAGGGCAATTTAAAGTAATAAATCTGTCATGTACTATAATACGCATTACCTTTCCCATGGTTATATAACTTTCCTCCAAACATAAATTTTAGCTACTTGTACACTCATCAGGATGTGGGCTGAATTGGTCTCTCCAAGTCAATATGATGACCATCATATAATCAACTCCTCTTTTCCATTCACCATTCAAAACAAAATTCAGATGGAGAACTCTTGTTTTGTTCATGTAATTGTTTCATGTGACAGCAGAGGCTTCTTGCTTTCTTTGTTAACCAAGGTAAAAAACCCCAAATTTTTTATATGGAAATCTGCAGTATTAATCAAGTTTACTGTAGAACTCTGTAAATATGTGCTTATGTCTTCTCTGAAATGGCTCTTATCATTTTGCTTCTAGTGCCTATGTAAAAGTCACACCGACTTCAAAGAATTAATAGCACTGCCTCTTAAAAACTTTAATGGACAGGATAGACTATTTCAGTTGGAAGGGACCTTCAACTATCATCTAGTCCAACTACCTGACCAATTCAGGGCTGACGAAAAGTTAAAGCATGTTGTTAAGGGCATTGTCCAAAAGCCTCTTAAATATTGACAGGCTTGGGGCAATAGTACAGAGAGAGAGTAAAAAACATATTCAACTGTATTTTCAAAGGGGTAGTTTGAAACCAGCCTCTAGTTTTGCATGCCTAGTGAACTATGTGAATATCCCAAAACCTGTGTGCACAAACAGAACAGGTGTCAGCAAACTGTGATGCAAACTGCCATATCAGTGTATGTAAGTAATATCTTGAATGATGGAACCTGCTTTATTTTTCTCGTGTAGCTCTCTAGTACAGCCATTGTGGTCACCTCTGAGCCCTTTGCAATCTTCCCAGAGCAAGCTTCAGGCTTATTGAATTTTGCTTCATCACAAGGCCAGGAGCTGCACTGCTGTTGCCATGGGAGGGAAAAGAAGGTGAGGGGAAAGTACAAAACTGAGATGAGGAGCACCTTGGGACCTTGGGCGTCCTGCTGCTGCCCTCTGGGACTACCTCCAGCCCTGGCCACGGCTGTTACCCCCAGCCCCCCCCGGCAGCAGGAGGAAGCAGGCTGGCATGTGCTCTGACACAGCCCAAGCAGGGAGCGGGGCTGTGACCTTCGGCGAGCCCCCGGCAGCCGGGTGCGTGAGGTGCTGCCTGCCGCACGCAGAGCCAGTGCCGCGATCTTCCTCCAGCTGACAAGTGGGACCGTGTGATTATTTGACATCCCTCGATGTCCAGTTGAGCAACAGAATCTCTAAGTCTTGCTGCTTAACAGGTAGCTTTTGGCAGGTCGTCAGTCCAGATGTCAGTCACAGCAGTGAATTTTTTCCAGTAACTGTATCCAGATGTTAGCTTTCTAAAGCTTTCCTATGCGTCCTTTTTAATGTTTCTGTTCAGTTGTCCACTGTTGGCTCTGCTGACAACCGCAGTGCTGCCAGCAGCCTAGCACAAGGACTGCAGTATTACTGTGGTAGTACTTTGTCTTTCTGAATGTCCTCCTGCTTTCAGTCATATAGGATGAAGAATGTGTGCTCTGTCTTGCTGAGGTCAATTTTATAAATTCTTCAGGAGCTGAAGAGTGTAAGAACTTTTCAGGGCTATCAGAGGGCAGTTACTAACACACACCCCACCCCACCCACCCCCCGATGCTTCTCTTATAACGGATGTTTGTCATTACAATAAAAGGTAGAATATATTCCTGTAGCTATTCTAATTGCAAACCACAGTTTAAATATTGAAAAGTCAGTGACTACAACAAGCGTGCAATGCAACAATTGCATTCAGATGATTATTTAGCTGCCCAGAAACATGCTATAATGCATCTTTTCTCTCAGCCCACAGATTTTACTCTAGTCTGGTCTCCAGTTCTTTGCCAGATGTCAACAACAAAAAATTTCCCCTTTCTTCTGCCTATTGCTGCAGCCACCTGGAATTTTCAGCTGCTGCTACTGTAGTGTTGTAAGTGGAGAAGTGGGAGGTGACATAGGGGAAAAACAAGCAATGGTTCTTCAAGCTCTGTGGGAGGGTGAGAGGGAATACACAGAAAATACTAATTTTTCCCTTTTTCTTTTCAGAGTTCCCAAGTTGTGAATGTGTAACTGTACAGTGTGGTGCTATTGTGAATCATGTTGGAATAATATGATTCAGCATGTCCTTAAATACTCAGTTGCTATGACTAAAAATAAATTAGTCTTGTTTCTTTAAATAAGACTGCACTATATTTGTTACAGGAGAAGTCCTCTAAAGGTGAAGAAGCTAGAAGCCAGATAACTGCACGGGCTGTTGTCAGATCCCACTGGGAAGTGATCAGGTGTTCCCTATGAAAAACTAAAAAGAGACATTTCAGGGAAGGATGTTTTTTTCTTTTCTGAAGATTCTGAAACTATCGAAATGCAAAGACTTTATTAAAATAGGATAAACTGACGTGAATGTATTACACAGCTAAGTCAAGGACGAGCAGGGGCAAGACAATGAATAAAACTGCTGTTTTGTTTTGCAGCACCTAGTTGGTATTTTTAGCATATGTTTTGAACCCCATTTAAACTGCTGAACTATTACAATCTTCTGCTGTGTGCAAAGTAAAATAATTTAAGCTACTACACTCAATTCTCATATAAGTCATTTATATATGCCAGTGCTATCTCTCTAGCTGTTTGCTACAGGTAGGCATTATCTTTTTGACAGTAAATGTTGTGACAGAATGAGTCCTTGACTGATGTTGTGATTGCAGGCCACATCAGTAATAATAAATACACAGAACTCTCTTGCAGATGTTTTCTCATGAGTGTTCAAATATCTGTAAGTGCTTTGATTCTTCCCATGTTTGGATTTTGCATAGCTGATTTTTTGGGTTTCAGAAGAGTAAAAGTGCTTTAAAAAGATGTGTAATGTACAGTACTGTGTCTCAGTATTACTTAGGGAACTTCAAATTCCAGTTAGCTGTTAGCAAATGTGTATGGATGACTTCTCTTAAACAGAGTAGGCTTTTGAGAACTAATGCTAAGTTCTGCTCATGAATTCTGCTGGCTATAATATTTGGCAAAACACAAAATTACTAACCATGGTTTGGGCAGACAAAATGATATCTGAAAATTTTAACTTCTGTATAGGAAACATATGAAACTCTGCCTAATCCTATTCCTTTTTTTCTGCCTGCCTGATTGTTCCATTTTATAAAAAAAATGTATTTTCCAGTAATTCATGGTTCCATCCTCCAATAGCTTTAGCCTGAAAATGTAGCAGCATCTACATATTTCTCTTGTTTGCCGTGGTATTCTCACATTCTATCACAGGCTAGAAAATGCTTTAATAAATGAGAAGCTTGATTGATTATACAGTCAAGATTCAATGACAAAGCAATAGTTAGAGGATAAAGCTGGTCAAGCTGATGGAGCTTTAAACTTTTACCTAAATCCACAAAGCCAACAGCTAATTGTAACAGTACAGTTCACTTATATAAACCTTCAATACACATGGTGCATTTTATCACAAATCACAATAGTAATTCAGTAATACAGACAAATCATTGTCTGTAAAATATAACACCTTTGTGATCTCTGCTAGAAAAGACTGTACAACCACTGCTGCTCTTTCACATGGGCACCAGTGATAC
>VZTQ01001379.1:922-15686 GCA_013400755.1 Pelecanoides urinatrix
GAAACCCCCCTACCCCCCCCCCCCCCGGACCCAGGGGGAGCCCCCCGGGACCCCGCCCCCCCCCCCCCCCTTGGGGACATTGCCCCAAACCGTGTTCCCTTGCCCACGCACCCCTTTTCTCCTCCCCCCACCAGGGTGGGGGTCATGCCACCATTCAGGATCCCCCCTCCTCGACCCCCCCAAGGATCTCTGCGACCCCCCCACGCGCCCACCTTCTCCTCCCTTATTACCCCTGCCCTGCACCCCCTTTTCCAAGGCCCCCCCAAACCTCGCAGGGCTGGGTGGTGCCGGGGGGGGGGGAGGGATCCCAGCACCTCATTCATCTTGGGGAGGGGGGAACGGGACACATACAGACACCTGGGTCAGGCCCCCCCCTGCTCCCCATCAGGGGTTGGGGGTCCGCCCCGGCGTGGGGGGGTGCCTAGCGGGGGTCTCCCTTTGCTTGCAGAGCCGAGCGGGAGCGATCTCGGGTAGCGCGCGAGGGAGCCGGCGGGGACCGTGCTGGGCGCAGGCAGGTGGAGGATGAACGGCGAAGCCGAGTGCCCTGCAGACTTGGAAATGACAGCTCCCAAAAACCAAGGTGAGCCCCCCNGGAGCCCTGTTGGCTCAGATCCCCCTGACCCTGGGTCTATGGATCCCTCCCACCCCACCTCAGAGAGATCCCCTGAACCCCTCTCCACTCGGATCCNCACCCCCTCCTCCGCAACCTCCCCCCACCACACCGGGGGTCCCACGGGAATACCACCGCTGCCGTGTTTTTAAAAAAAAAAAAACCAAAAAACCCCCAAAAAACTCAGGGTTTTGTCTGGAGGAGCCGCGCGGGCACCAGCAAATCCCGACTGTGCCGGGGTCAAGGTTGGGGGGGGGGGATTTGCCTCTCCTGATCCCGGCTCCCCCACGGGGGAGCACACGCGCGTGTGCGAGTGTGCGGATGCCGCTGCGCCCTCAGCCCCTCCGGCCCCGGCGCAGGGCGGGCACCGGCTCGCGACGTCGGGGATGCTCTTTTTGGGTGGCTGGCGTTTCGGCCGGGGCCGGGGTTGGGGGGGGGCTGGCACAAAGAGGTGCTGCCTTCGCCGTTCACATCTGGGCTGCATTAAAAGCCGAGCCGTTACCTTGGGCCTCCGGCTTCCAGACCCTGGGATGACATCAGAGGTTCAGCTTTTATTGGAAAAGGGGGAGGAAAACAAGAAAAAAGGGACATTTTATTTGGGGTAGCCTGCCTGGGTAGTGGGGCTCCGCTATCCCACCACCCAAAAACTCCCTGGGTGCCCCCCAGATCTCGGGGAGCGCGGTCCAGCCCCTCTCACCCGCCTGGTCCCTCCGTCTTTTCTCCCTTGCCGCAGTCGGTTTGTTGCCCCGAGCGAACCCGGCTGGAGCACGTGTCCTTCGCCGGGTCTTTAGATGGATTTAATTACACCGGGGCAGCTTTCCTAATATAGACCCGGCCCAGCCGATGCCAGGAGAGCCGGGGATAAATCGGTCCCAGGGCACAGACAACCCCATTCATCTTGGCGGGTGAACTCCGCAATTCCAGCGTTTTTCGGCAAATGCCAGCCGGAGGGAAGGGGGTGATGGAGGGATGGGGGGCTGAGTGTGGGGTCCCCGTTGTCCCCACCCCGCTGCCGGCGAGGGTTTTGGGAGGTTTCCACGGTTTCTTACGTATTCCTGTGGGCTGTGGTTATTTCAGCTGTCTGCCGGCGGGGCAGGTCACGCAGGGCCAAAGGTCTCGAGGCGTTCCTGCGTTGGAGAGGGGAAACTGAGGCACGGGGTTTGTTGATGGGGGCAGGTTTGGGGAGGGGGGATCCTCATCTCCTTCTCCCTCCCCACTTGGTTTTCGTGGCCGTGCTGCTTTCGGTTATTTCTCCTGATTTCTGCAAGTAAAGTCGGCACCAGCTTCACAGCCCGATTCGGCCTCGTTGGTCCTTGCCTGGGGGGGTCTGGAAAGGGGATGAGAAAAATAGGAAGACAAAATTTTGGGCTCGATGCCCCCCCACCAGCTCTGATCCCCACCCCAAGGCACTGCAGGAGACAGGGGTTTCCCATCTCTTTTCCCCGTTCGTGACGTTTTGAGGCTCTGAAGCCGGGAGTGCGGAGACACGTCCTGAGCCGCTGGGCTCCCTGCTTTATGGGGGGGCTCTTTCCATCTTCCCCCCTCCAATTAATCCCTAACGGACCTGATGAGGTGACTGTGGAGACCCAAACTGTTCCTGCCTTGACCCCCCACAACCTGACAGGTCCAGGAGGTGAAATGGGATGGGGGGACAGGTCCTGGCTGTGCTTCCCCCCCCCCACAGCTGTGGGTCCCACGTGTCCTTGAACATCCCTCGCTTGGCTTTGGGGTTCAGGGGGGGTTTGCCCTTCACCGGAGCGATGCAGAGGCAGGACATGGAGGCAGGAGGCAGAGGTGGTGGTTTTGCGCTCGTGGAGTTTGAGCGGAGGGGGAGGCGCAGCCAGGTATTTCTGGGGATTTGTTTTTCATTCCTGGGGATAGAAGGAGAGGGAGATGCTCCCCTCAAATCCATAACCGGCTGCGCTGTTCCCGTCTCGCCGGGATGCTCCGTGTCCTTTAGGCAGCTCCGAATGCCCCAGTCTTCTCCCGGCAGCGATGTGGGGCAGGGGATGCCGTGGAGAGCCAGTCCCGCGTCCGGGGAGCCCTTGGGCTTGGGCTGAAGCCGGCAGGACCATGGCTTGGGGCTCTGCTCCTCCTCCAGCCCATCCCTGGGGACCTCTCTTTCCGCTCCCAGGGCCTGCTGTTTTTCCCCAGGGCCACCCATCTTTGCAGAGCACCCAGGGCTCCTCTCCCCAGCTGGCGCGGGAGCTCGGAGCAGAGAGCCCGGCAGAGGAATTCCCCTGGCGAGGAAGCAGCCCCAAAATCGGTGCTGGATGGGGCACTGGGTGCTGGGGTATCCTGCCTGCTGCCTGTCCCGGCACGGGGCTGCTGCCCATCCCAGCCTCCTGGTTGCTCCAAGCTCCCTGGCTTTGCCGTGTGCCCGTCCCGGCAGCTTGTCCGTATGGGAGCTGGGGACACTCATCCCGGCAGCTCGGGGGATGTTGGGGTGCTGTAACCATCACCCCTGCGCCGTCAGGGACCCTGCTGCCAGAGAGGGGGGCTGTGCTGGGCTCTGCCACCCCCCGCTTGGTGGTCTCTGAGCTTTGACCTTGGCAGAGGTCAACATGGAGCTAGGTCCCAGGTGATGGCAAGGATCCCCGAGTTGAAGGAAAAGCAGCGCTGGGAGGTTTCCCATTGCTCCAGACACATCTTTTCCGCTTAGAAAGTGGGTTTCCCTATTTCCTCCTTGGCTGGAGAGCACGTTGCTCCCATCTTGCTCCGCAGGGCTTCGCTCCCGTGCGTAGGAAATAGCCCTCTGCTCCCGCGCGGCAGAGCCATCGCCTTATCTGATGGCGTACTGGGATGAGCGAGTCTCTCTGGTTTGCACCGAGTGGATTTTCTAGCTTTGCCCGGATTGTTTTGGCCCGTAGAAAGTTGCTCGAGGGTGATGGAAACAGCCACGTCCCTTTGATCTTTAATCTCGAGAGGCAGCATGTGGAGATTACGTGTCCCGGCGTGTGGTCTGGAGCTGCATGTCGGGAGCTGTAGTCCCCGTGTCCCGCCGGGAAGGCTGCCCGTCCATCGCTGCCGCTAAGCCTGTTTCTTTGCCGCTCAGACCGCTGGTCTCAGGAGGACATGCTGACTCTGCTGGANTGTGTCCTTGAACATCCCTTGCTCGGCTTTGGGGTTCAGGGGGGGGTTTGCCCTTCACCGGAGCGATGCAGAGGCAGGACATGGAGGCAGGAGGCAGAGGTGGTGGTTTTGCGCTCGTGGAGTTTGAGCGGAGGGGGAGGCGCAGCCAGGTATTTCTGGGGATTTGTTTTTCATTCCTGGGGATAGAAGGAGAGGGAGATGCTCCCCTCAAATCCATAACCGGCTGCGCTGTCCCCATCTCGCCGGGATGCTCCGTGTCCTTTAGGCAGCTCCGAATGCCCCAGTCTTCTCCCGGCAGCGATGTGGGGCAGGGGATGCCGTGGAGAGCCAGTCCCGCGTCCGGGGAGCCCTTGGGCTTGGGCTGAAGCCGGCAGGACCATGGCTTGGGGCTCTGCTCCTCCTCCAGCCCATCCCTGGGGACCTCTCTTTCCGCTCCCAGGGCCTGCTGTTTTTCCCCAGGGCCACCCATCTTTGCAGAGCACCCAGGGCTCCTCTCCCCAGCTGGCGCGGGAGCTCGGAGCAGAGAGCCCGGCAGAGGAATTCCCCTGGCGAGGAAGCAGCCCCAAAATCGGTGCTGGATGGGGCACTGGGTGCTGGGGTATCCTGCCTGCTGCCTGTCCCGGCACGGGGCTGCTGCCCATCCCAGCCTCCTGGTTGCTCCAAGCTCCCTGGCTTTGCCGTGTGCCCGTCCCGGCAGCTTGTCCGTATGGGAGCTGGGGACACTCATCCCGGCAGCTCGGGGGATGTTGGGGTGCTGTAACCATCACCCCTGCGCCGTCAGGGACCCTGCTGCCAGAGAGGGGGGCTGTGCTGGGCTCTGCCACCCCCCGCTTGGTGGTCTCTGAGCTTTGACCTTGGCAGAGGTCAACATGGAGCTAGGTCCCAGGTGATGGCAAGGATCCCCGAGTTGAAGGAAAAGCAGCGCTGGGAGGTTTCCCATTGCTCCAGACACATCTTTTCCGCTTAGAAAGTGGGTTTCCCTATTTCCTCCTTGGCTGGAGAGCACGTTGCTCCCATCTTGCTCCGCAGGGCTTCGCTCCCGTGCGTAGGAAATAGCCCTCTGCTCCCGCGCGGCAGAGCCATCGCCTTATCTGATGGCGTACTGGGATGAGCGAGTCTCTCTGGTTTGCACCGAGTGGATTTTCTAGCTTTGCCCAGATTGTTTTGGCCCGTAGAAAGTTGCTCGAGGGTGATGGAAACAGCCACGTCCCTTTGATCTTTAATCTCGAGAGGCAGCATGTGGAGATTACGTGTCCCGGCGTGTGGTCTGGAGCTGCATGTCGGGAGCTGTAGTCCCCGTGTCCCGCCGGGAAGGCTGCCCGTCCATCGCTGCCGCTAAGCCTGTTTCTTTGCCGCTCAGACCGCTGGTCTCAGGAGGACATGCTGACTCTGCTGGAGTGCATGAAGAATAACCTGCCCTCCAACGACGGGAGCAAGTTCAAAACCACCGAGTCCCACCTGGATTGGGAGAAAGTGGCTTTCAAGGACTTCTCGGGGGAGATGTGCAAGATGAAATGGATGGAGATTTCTAACGAGGTAACCGACAGCCACACGGGGCTCGGAGGGGTCTCCTGCGAGAGGGACCGAGCGTCCCGGTGACTTCGCAGGGCTGTTTGAATCGCTCGAGTTCAGCGCCCCGAGTCCTCGGCCCTTAGTGCCGACACCGTCCCGCTGCCGTTGGCGTTGCGAACCCTTCGGAGGCGCTGGGACGGGTCATTTGCCCAGTGGCATTACGAAACCCTGCGGGTTTATGCCGCGCCGAGCGGGGATCTGCCCTGTCCCCTGTGCACAGCTTGTTGACATTTGTGGCCCTTCGTTACCCCACAGGTGAGGAAGTTTCGGACCCTCACGGAGCTTATTATGGATGCCGAAGAGCACGTGAAGAATCCTTACAAGGGCAAAAAGCTCAAGGTATTGGGCAGGAATTGGGGTCGGTCCCTAAAGGGGGACCTCCCCCTTCCCCGGGACAGGGGGTTGTCACCCATGCGGCACCCCAGAGCCGTGTGGCTCTGCTGCCAGAGCCCCTGCAGGCACCTCTCTGCCCGTAATCTCCGCGGCCGGCTGCCCAAGGCTCCAGAGGCCGCGGGCTCTGGGCTCGGGCCAAGTCCAGGGTACATTTAATATGGCCGGCTGTATTGCTGGCAGCCTGCATCCAAGTTTAGCACCGGGGGGGGCCGGGAAGCTGCCGTCCTATTCCTGGCCTGCCAGGTCGGATGGGGTGCTGCTTTCAGCCGGGTGGCCCCCAGGGCAGCTGATGCTCTGCCACCAGCCGTCCCCAGGAGGTGGATCCCGTCCCCTCCTCCTGCCTCAGTTTCCCCTCTTGCAGCACAACCGGTCTGTGCCAACAGCTCTGGATGGCTGGAGGCTGCTCCCGAGATACCCAGCCCTGGGATATAATAGTTCTTGGGGAAGGGAGCCCTTGCTCCCAGCGTTTTTGCCCCCTTTGCTTGCAAAGCCAGCGTGTTCCCATGTCAGGGAGCTGGATCACCAGCAGGGCTGGATGCAGGCAGGTCTCCCCCAGTACTGGGGGGAACTGGGAGCTGGCGGGGTTTGAGAGTGCCCTCCGCGGTGCCACCGGCTCCGCACTCAGTGTCTGCCGCTCTGCTGTCTCCCCAGAAACACCCCGACTTCCCCAAGAAGCCCCTGACTCCCTATTTCCGCTTCTTCATGGAGAAGCGGGCCAAATATGCCAAGCTTCACCCCGAAATGAGCAACCTGGATCTCACCAAGATCCTGTCCAAGAAATACAAGGAGCTTCCCGAGAAGAAAAAGGTACGGGGTGGGGGAGTCAGCAAGCCCCTGCCCACTTGTGTGCCGGGCTCTGCCTGCCCAGCTCTCCCAGTAAAACCAGCAGAGCCCAGCCTCTACCTGGTGAGGGTTTAATCCGACTCTCGATGGAGGAAACCCGGGTGCTTGTTTAGTCCCGTCAGACCAGTAAGACTTCCTTTCCTTTTTCTGTCCTGGTTCCCAGGATCTGTGGGGTGGAGGCTGGCTGGGTTTGTCCGTTGGTCCGTCTCTTCCAGACGGACCTGGATGGTGACTTTGCTGTTGGGTGGATCTGTGTTTAACGCAGGGGTTAAATCACATGCCCCGCCGTGGCCGCCCTGTCCGAGCGAGGGATGGAGGGGCAAGCTCCGCTCCGAGCCGTGGGAGATGCTGGGAGGAGAGCTGCCCGTCCCACCTCCAGCTCTGGAGGTGGCCGTGGGCTTTGACCAGAGCCTGGGCAGACATTTTGGGTGCCCTCAATCTGGGTGGATTTGCCACCGGCAGGAAAGGTCCAGGGCACAAAGTCCTGCTGTGCCCTCTTGCCCAGGGCTGCTCGGGTGCAGGGAGAGTGGGGAGATCCTGCCTCTGTATCCCTGGGCAGGCTGGAAACCCTCAGCTGGGAGCTGCAGGACCAGTCTGATGGACTGGAGAAGCCCTCGAGTCCCTTTCGGGGTCGTGGGGTGCCCAGCCAGCAGGGTCGACGGGGATGTATCTGCCTGCCCGTTCCCCGGTGCTGATGTCCCTCTCCACCTCCCTGGTGGCTTTGTGTCCCCAGATGAAATACATCCAGGACTTCCAGCGAGAAAAGCAGGAGTTTGAGAGGAACCTGGCGAGGTTCAGGTGAGTGGGCAGCCCCCCGGCATTTCCCCGAGCCCCTCCAGGCAGACCCAGTCTCCCCTCCTGCGTGTAGCTCACAGAGGAAGCCCTGAGGGGTGCTGCAGCTTGAATGTAGAAGGGAAAGGGGGATGCTGGCAAAAAAAAAGAGCAAGGAAAAGGTGTCTGAGAGCAGCCCTCCAGCTGGGAGACTCGGCGAGGAGGGAGAGAGCGGAGGACCAGCCACGCTCTGGGGTTTAGGGTCTGCAAGGGAGGACAGGAGCCCTACCACCGGCTCTGTAAAAAGCTGAAGTGACCACCCCCTTCCCCCCCAGACCTTCCCTTTGAACCTGGTCCCGGTGACTCAGGTGGATCCTGGCGTTCCCAATCACCTGCCGCTGCTCCAGGGATGCAGCCCAGCCTGGCGCATTAAAGGGGATGCTTGTAGCTGATGCTCCCCCAGGAGGGACAGACTCGAATCCCTCCTAAAAGCCTCCTGCTCTTTTTGGGGACCCCCCCAATATCTGAACCCATGGAGACTCAGCCCTGCAGTGACGGTTACCCCTTAGCAGGGAGGTTTAGGGGGTGCTCTCCTTCCACCTGCAACCTCCGTAACGCTCTCCCTTCCCCACCTCCCTGCCGGGTAAAGGGAAGATCACCCGGATCTCATCCAGAACGCCAAGAAATCCGACGTCCCTGAAAAACCCAAGACCCCCCAGCAGCTGTGGTACAACCACGAGAAGAAGATCTACTTGAAAGTGCGTCCAGATGTGAGTACGGTGGGTGGGAGTGCGTGTGAGCGTGAGTGTTGAGGGGTCCTGTACCCCGCTGCTGGGGGGAGAGGAGGGGGAAACGAGAAGCATTTTAGAGGGGGGACGGGATGGAAGACACCGCTAGAAGCTCCCAGCAGTCTGGACGGAGGTAAGGAGGGGCTCTGCACATCTGGAAGAGGCTCGGGGATGCAGACCCCGCTTTTCGCCTGCAGTCGAAGGGGTGACCACAGCCTGAGTCAGAGCAGGAAAGATTTCCAGGACAGACATCCACCTCTGGCCATGCCCCACACTCGCACGCACCCCCTTCCCCGGCCGTGAGCTCGGCTCGCAGCCACCCCGCGGCCCCACGCCGGGTGCCGCTGGGACAAGATGGCAGGCAACACTATTTTTGCCATTTTTTTTTTTCCCCCCCTCTTCTTTTTTTGGATTTTACCCCTCTGCCCTCACCTCTGGCTTTGGGTTTTCAGGCCACCACGAAGGAGGTGAAAGAGTCGCTGGGCAAGCAGTGGTCTCAACTCTCGGATAAAAAGAGGCTGAAATGGATTCATAAGGCCCTGGAACAGCGGAAGGAGTATGAGGTAGGGAGCAGCCTCACCCGTTCCCCTCCACACTCATCCCTACGTTCACTCCGAGCCACTCTGCCTCCCGGCTGCTAGCCGCCAGCGGCTAGCCAAGCCTCACCCGATAGCCAGCATGGGGGTTCAGCCAGATTCCTGCAGGTCCCTAGTGAGTCCGAGCCCTGCCTCCTCCAGCAACGTTCGGGAGAGGAAGAAGTACCCCTGGGGAGACGATTAGGGCAATGGTTGGCTTCTCTTTCCTCCTCCTCTGGTCCCCAGCCAGGCGGGGATCGGAGCCCCTCTTCTGATCGCTCTCCTTCCCTTGCAGGAGATCATGCGTGACTACATCCAGAAGCACCCCGAGCTGAACATCAGCGAGGAGGGCATCACCCGCTCCACCCTCACCAAGGCTGAGCGCCAGCTCAAGGACAAGTTCGATGGCCGACCCACAAAGCCTCCCCCGTGAGTCCTGTCCCTCCCCGTTGCGAGGGATGTGTCCCTCTCTGAGCTATCGGGCGGATGCTGGTTCTTGCTAACGAGGAAACTGAGGCTCTGCCTGGCTTTGAGAACCCCAAGAGCGTCATTTCTGGGACCATGGGCATGGGCTGTTGATGAATCCATTAAACCAGTCCTTAAATATACATTAAATATACATTTGCAGAGAATCTGAGTGAGGTTTATGGTGATGCTGCGGGTTAGGGGGTAATCCAACCCCTTCCTTCCCTAAAATGCAGACACCTCTGGTACAGCACCTCACTGCCCGCTGCAACCCAGAGGGCAGCTGGGGGGGTCTTGGGGGGGCTCTTAGCACCCAACCAGCTCCGCAGAGGGGACGTGAGCGGGGCAGGTTGTCCCTAATGCCGGGTCCCTCCATCGGTTGCAGGAATAGCTACTCCCTGTACTGTGCAGAGCTGATGGCCAACATGAAAGACGTGCCCAGCACCGAGCGGATGGTGCTGTGCAGCCAGCAGTGGAAGCTGCTCTCCCAGAAGGAAAAGGACGCGTACCACAAAAAGTGCGATCAGGTGAGTGGCCGAGGACGGACAGACGGGTGGATGGGCAGATGAGCACCAGTGCTACGGGCGGGGAGGAGTAGGATGGGAGAGCTTGGGCTACAAATCTTGCTGGAAATGAGCTCCTCACCCTTGCTCAGTGCCTGTTCTTGTCGTCTTGCCCCCCTGAGGTCCTCGGTCCCCTCCCTTGGTCCTCTTGTCTCCCCAGTCCATGTGTGTGGGACCAGCAGATGGTCCGGGTGGAGGATGCTGTTGCCGAGGGGGCTGAGGCTGGGTCGGGGACTCCGTGAGGCAGGGATGAGGTGGGGGATCTCTGTGTAACCGCACGTCTCCATCTCCCTCCAGAAAAAGAAAGACTACGAGATTGAGCTCCTCCGCTTCCTGGAGGTGAGTGATCTGGGGGTGCCTTGGCCATCGGGTGCTGGAGACCCCAAACGCGGGGAGGGAGCCCTGGCCAGGGGCTGAGATGGGTTAAACAGGGGCTGCCCTCTTCTGCTCCCCCCAAAACGTGGCTGGACCCAGCCATGGGTGCTGTGCAGAGATGTTTGCACATAGTCTTGACCCTTCCCCAGCTGCCCTAATGCCTGACCCGGTGTCTTCCAGTTGGGCACTGGGAGGTGGGGACGGGCCCCCCCCGGCTGTGAGGGGAAGCCGGGGGTGAGCGGAGGGGCTGGTGCCGGAGGAGGGGTTGCCGTCAGCGGCTGTGCAGGCGGCAGCGAGTCTCTCGCTTCCTTCCCTCGGCTGGGGCGTAGGCGGGGGGAGCCGCGCCGAGGCCGTCCCAGCATCGTGCTCGGTCCCCGGGCGGACGTGACGCGGCCGCGGCTGCATCTGCGAGGGCAGGGGGTGGAAAACCCAGGGGTGCGCCCGGATCTGGGCACCTGCCCGCCCTGCCTTTGCAGAGAGGAAGCGGATGAGACTGAGCCGGGGAGGGGACAGAGGTGGGGAAGAGGGACATTGCCCAGCGAGGGGGGTGACAGAGGCATGGGGACCCGCAGGCTGCACACCCAGGCTTGCAGTGCCTCGTGTTGGTCCTGGCTGAGGTGGCTTTTGGAACAGGACAACTGAGTTCCCCCCTCCCCAGTGTCCCTATTCCCTGATTGCATCAAAACCTCGTTAGCGTTGGGTCGTCTAACCCATGTTTCTCCTCCTGTGCCACCCAGAGCCTGCCCGAGGAGGAGCAGCAGCGGGTGCTAGGTGAGGAGAAGATGCTGGGCAGCAACCGGAAAGGGGCGACGAGTCCTGCATCCAAAAAGTCCTCACCAGAGACCGGCAAGGTGAGCGGCAACTGGAACGATGGGGCAACGCGTGCCAGAGACATGGGATGGGGTTGCTGGCGTCTCACGGTGCTTTGAGGGCTTCATTCCTTGGTTCTTTCATCATGTTCTTCCTGGGGTTGGAGGCTGCCACGCGAGGCAGGTCCCTCTGCGTGCTCACCCCCACCCACGGCCCCATGTCCCTCCTGCAGGCCAGCTCAGAGAAGCCCAAACGGCCCATCTCCGCCATGTTCATCTTCTCGGAGGAGAAGCGGAAGCAGCTGCAGGAGGAGCGGCCGGAGCTGTCGGAGAGCGAGCTGACCAGGCTCCTGGCCCGCATGTGGAATGACCTCTCCGAGAAGAAGAAGGTTGGTGCCATCCCCGACCCTTCTCCTCCATCCCCAGCTCCGTTGCCCTCTTGCGCCTCGTTGGGCATCTCCGGCAGCCCGGGGGACGCTGCCTGTCCTTGTCCTGCTGCAAGGGGCTTTGCTCACCCCCAGGCACCGCAGCTGGGGGACGATTGTCCCCATGAGCATCACAGCTCCGGCGAGCTATCGCCCAGGCGCCGGTGTCGGCACCCATGGGTGCCCCTTGGCTGTGCCCTCTCCCTCTCGTGACCTGGTGGGCCAAAACCCAGCAGCTTAAACCTTGGAGGGTCCCTGAGCCTCAATTTAAAGGCTGGATGGTTTTCCTGGTGGGGGGAAGTCCTGAGATGTGGGTGTGCACGGTGGGGGACTGCGGGTGCTACCGTGGGGACAGCACTGGGGGAAGCTGCAGCGTCCTGGTGCTTGGTGGCCGGGGGCTTGTGCCCGGGTGGCTGTGCTGCCCCTTCACCCCCGCCGTGCCCCCCTGCGCAGGCCAAGTACAAAGCGCGGGAGGCGGCGATGAAGGCGCAATCGGAGAAGAAACACGGCTCAGATAAAGAGGAGCGTGGAAAGCTGCCCGAGTCTCCCAAGACTGCCGAGGAGATCTGGCAACAGAGCGTCATCGGAGACTACCTGGCTCGTTTCAAGGTGAGGAGTGGTCCGGGAAAGGAGCTGGGAGTGGGATCATCACTCCCACCGGCAAGAATTGCCTTGCACCCTTTTCCCTGCTCTCGCACCCCAACAGGATGGGGCTGGGAGCCACGGGGAGGACAGGGGTCACAGCAAAGGGAACGGGTGCCCCGTGGTCCGTGGCGGAGCCGGCGGTAGCACCGCGGCGTCCCAGACATTTTGGGTGCATCTCTAACATGGCGTGGGGGTTCTGTGCTGCAGAATGACCGGGGGAAGGCGTTGAAGGCCATGGAAGCCACTTGGAACAACATGGAGAAGAAAGAGAAGCTGATGTGGATCAAGAAAGCGGCGGAGGATCAGAAGCGATACGAGGTGGGTCCCTTCTCCTTCCCACCCCTCGCTGTGCCCTCGCGGCGGCGTTGCCCCTGTCTCCCTGACCCCTCTTTCTCCTCTGGCTCAGAGGGAGCTGAGCGAGATGCGGGCCCCTCCGTGCTCCACCAACTCCGCCAAGAAAATGAAGTTCCAGGGAGAGCCGAAGAAACCCCCTATGTGAGTACCTGGGGTCTGGGATCCGAAAAGCTGGGTCTGGCTGGCCCAGCCGGGCAAGCGGGCTGGTGCAAAAGAGCCTGGAGCAGCCCTGGGATGGAGGGAGCAGGGGCTGGACCACGGTGGGGATGGCTGGTGGTTAATGCAGGCTGCTCGTGGACACCCCGGTTCTCCACGCACGCCGTCTGATCCAGTCTCTCTGCTCCCCGCTTGCAGGAACGGTTACCAGAAATTCTCCCAGGAGCTGCTGTCGAACGGGGAGCTGAACCACCTCCCGCTGAAGGAGCGGATGGTGGAGATCGGCAGCCGCTGGCAGCGCATCTCCCAGGGCCAGAAGGACCACTACAAAAAACTGGCGGAGGAGCAGCAGAAACAGTACAAGGTGCACCTCGACATCTGGCTCAAGGTGAGCGTCGGACCCCCACGCCCGGTGGGGGGCTCGGGGGGTTGGATGTCCTTGGGGGATGCTTGGCGTGGTCTCTACTCGCAGCCTTCCTCCGGGAACCACCATCTCCAGACCCTTTTTTTTTTGGTGTTTTGTAACTGAAAGGGCTTTTAAAAAAAATACACGTGGGGAGGGGGTGCCCTGTGCCGGAGTCCTTCCGCGCTCCGTCCCCCCTCGCCGTGCCTGCCCAGCCCTCCCTGCGCCCTGACCGTCTCCCGTGTTTCCGCAGAGCCTCTCGCCCCAGGAGCGGGCTGCCTACAAGGAACACACTTCCAACGTGAGTATCCACCCAGCGCCGCCGTGGGGGGGACGCGGGGGGCTTGGGGCTGGGCTGGGATCAGCCCTGGGTGAGGTTAGGCTGTGTGGTAGATGAGCTGAGCTCAGGAGAGCCCCTCAAAGGGATTCACCCCCGTAGCAGCTCAGCAGTGGGGTTTTCTCCGTGCTGGGAGCTGGGAAGGAGCCGAACTCGAGCCCTGCAGCTCTAAATGGTTTTGCTTTGTTCCCCTCCTGCAGAAACGCAAGAGCATAGGGAAGATCCGGGGCCCCAACCCCAAGATGAAGCCAACGATGCAGTCCAAGTCGGTGAGTGCACGACGGCCATGCTCCGCACTGGGGACACCCAGCACCCTCCTCCCTGGGGAGGGCGTCCCGGGGGGACCCAGAGCTCTTGTTCGAGGCATCCCTGGTGCTTTCTGCTGCCTGCCCTTTCCTTGAGACAATAAACCAAGGGCCCTCCCCAAATCTGTGCTCAAAACCCACCCAGGTCTGGTTTTGCCCCCCCCTGCAGTCTACGACATCCCCTTGCACCCGCGCCGGGAGCCTTTTTGGGGCCGTTTGTAACGTAAATGGGGAAAGGCTCCCAGGCAGGGTGTGGGGTAGGAGCCCCCTGATCCCACTCGGTGGATGGAGGAACCCAAAGGCTGATGGCCAAGGATGGGGTGGTGCACCCATGGGTGCTGGTGTCCCGGGGCGCCCGCCCGCGACCAACCCCCTTCCGCCCCGCAGGAGTCAGAGGACGACGACGAGGAGGAAGAGGAGGAGGAAGATGACGACGAAGACGAGGACGACGACGACGACAACGGCGACTCGTCAGAGGAAGGCGGCGACTCCTCGGAGTCCAGCAGCGAGGAGGAGAGCGAGGACGGGGACGAGGTGAGGTTGCGGTGCGTGCCGTGGGGAGGGCGGCGGGGCCGTCCCGGGCCCCGCTCCGCTCCCGTACCGCTCGCTCTGCGCCCCTCCTCTTCCTCACCCTCCTCCGGGGCTGGGGGGCATCCGCACCCGGGCTCAGATAGGACCGTGGCGGAGGAGCTCCCGGGAAGGGGGGGGACACGGGGAGGCGAAGGGGAACGGGATCCCCAACCCCCCCGGCCCGGCGTCCCCGGGGAGGGTGCGAG
Source organism: Pelecanoides urinatrix (assembly GCA_013400755.1). Taxonomy (NCBI): domain Eukaryota; kingdom Metazoa; phylum Chordata; class Aves; order Procellariiformes; family Procellariidae; genus Pelecanoides; species Pelecanoides urinatrix. The sequence continues at coordinate 15,181 of VZTQ01001379.1, forward strand.
GAGCAGCCGCGGGGCGTAGTTAGGAGCAGCCTCGGGACGTAGAGGTGCGGGTTGTGCAGAGCCCCCAGTGAGCAGAGAAAAATCTCCTGTCTTTTTCCTGGTGGAGATACTGAGTCTGGTCTCGGCTCCGTTTGCGCCAGTGTGAATGCCGAGTAAGTCACCAGAGTCAAAGTTTTACACCGGTGCAACTGAAATCAGAGTATGCTGGATGGCGCTGGGGCCAGAAACCGTGTCCGTGCCTTGTGCTCGCCACCGGACAGGTGAGGTGTTTCGACCCCCTCGTTGGTCTCAGCTCACGCCTCTTCCTTCCCTGGCTTTTAGAGGGGGGAAACTGAGGCACGAGGCGGGTCGGGTACCCTACCTCGGATCGTGTAGCGAGGCAGTGGCAGAGGTGAGGGTAGGACCCCCGCGCGCTGCTCCGGCACGCTCCCCGCCCCCCCCGCCCCCACGGCACCCCAAGAGCTGAGCCCTTGCAAACTCGCTCCTGCCCCGCGTCCCTCCTCCAT
>VZTQ01001381.1:0-58044 GCA_013400755.1 Pelecanoides urinatrix
GGTGCGCCGCTGCCCCCTGGCGGCCAGAGGCGGCGCGGGCGCAGGGGCCGCGGGGCGCTGGGGGACGGCGCGCGCCTGGGAAAGGGGGGATTAACCCCCAGCACCAGCACCAGCACCGGGCCTGGGAAGCGGCTTGTGGGGCCAGGGCAGGAGGCACGAGGAGCGGCTCCCCCTTCCCAGGGCTGCGCCCGGGGGCTCCGGAGAGCCAGCACACCCACGCGCGGCGCTCTGAGGACACGGGTGGTCTCTGGGTTTCACGCAGGTGTCTGTCTCCACCGGCAACAGCCGGGGCAACTCAGCATCTCTGGGCTTAAACCCTGAAGTAAAGCCGAGCCCACGCGGGTGCTGCTCCAGCCTGGGAATGCCTATCAAAAACCTCCAATATAACCCTCGAGCTTCCCTTTTGTCCTAACGAGCCACTCGCATCTCCCGCTCACTTTGAAGTCACAGCTTTCCTAACCCTCGCAGCCCCTTCCCACAAAGCTGGAAAACGGGTACCGGGGCCCCGGCGAGCAGGTCAGCCAGAGGAAGCAGAGCGCAGAGAGGTACATTTGGGGGTGAACAACTTAAAAATTCACGGAGCAGAGTTTGGTGTAGAAAGGACCATTTTTCCCTTCCCTCACCCCTTACGTCACCGCTTTAGGACTCAAGGCATGTGGCATCACTTTGAAGAAAAGGCTCAGTGCTGCAGAAAACAAAGGCACTGAAGGAAGCATTCAGCAAGCTCTGGAGAGGTGCGACAACCCATTAGGAAAGGCAGGAGCTGCAGGCGGAGGCGATAGCTGTGATTGCTAACCAATGGCAGGAGTAATTAATAACACCACCTCGGCTACTGCCAGGGATGCAAGCCCAGAATCGTTAGATTATCTACTCTGCCCGTTCATCCCGATGACTTCTTTAAAGCAATTAACCCCTTGGAGCTTTAAACTGTAGAAGAAGCATCAGAGAAAACAACACATGAACAGTGGTTTCAGCAAGTCCCTACAAGGACAGAAGAAAAAATAGAAAGAAAAAANAAAAAAAAAAAAAAAAAAAAAAAGAAAAAAAAATAGAGTTGTTGATTCAATGGGTAAACCCCTGGAACTTGAGGCACATTACATCCTTGTCAGCAAGGGTAAGAAGCTTCCAATTATTAGATGTCTTTCCTCTGCCAAGGTACCTGGACACTTATATCACATCCAATCACCTTTTTGTGGAAAAATCGATCTCTTAAAACTTAACAGCATGAGGCTTGTTTCCACAGCCACAGCTCGTTTCTGTCTCTAATAGGATCCCAATAATATCTCCAAATCCTCCCTAAAATATGGACTCAAAACAGGCAATTCTAGTATTTTTCCTCTGAAAACAGCACCAGTAAAAGTGTTCTCCCTTCTGCTAATGGAACCAAAAGAAAAATAAGCCATGCAAGGATTGTATGTATTTCTTTCACTGCAACACAGCACTAAGTCTTCCAGCTGCAGCTCCAAAGCACCATCTCCCATCTGAAACACAACTTGCCTTCTTTGTACCCAGATGTGCAGCAAGAGCCAGCTCTTGCCTTTGGCTGTGTTTGCTGATTGAGTCCACTTAGCCAACAGAGTCAGACAGAAACAAAGTCTTTCTTATTTACTACCTCGCTGCTTCACTGTTTGAAGGTTTCGCCAGAAAAAGGGTTTCTGTCACTTAGAAGTGTTCAATCTACGGCACACAGGCTGTGCTTGGCTTGACAAACCAACTCATCCTGCCCACAGCCTGTCTCTGCATCTGACCTTTCCACACAGTTGTCAGTAGCAGAAATTTCAGTAAGATTTAACCCAAGATCCTAAACGCTTACAGCAAAAGATGAAGAGGACTGAAACCTCGCAGCTTCCATGAGAAACAAGTTATCTGCTGTTGCAATTTCAGTGTAGCTCACAAGAGGCAGCAGATACATTTCCAAGACGAGTTTCTACTTCCATTCATCACATTTGCATTACATGTCTTGCTTCAACACACCTAATTACTTTACACAAATTACACGATCTAGCACTCTTCCTTCCAAAACTCAGAGAGAAGACCCAAGCAGATGTTACTAAACTGTTCCATAGCTGATTTGCACTGAACTGCATAGGAAATTGCTACTAAATAAAGTAAAGCAATACAACGATGTTTCTATTCGCTTTTCATAGCCTAGGAAGCCTCACAAAACTTTACGGATGCAGAACGACGTGTTCAGGCTTAGGACATGTCTGAGTTGAAGGTGTATGGTCCATCACGAGGTCTCTCCAACACCCACATGTAGTCTGGCACACTCTCCAATTACAAGATTGCATATTTAAATAAAGACACGCTGCTTCTCTAATGGAGTGACTATCTATTTGATAAGGAGCGATGCGTCATTTTATTTACCATCAGGGTTTTTTTTACTATAGGAAATATAACTGAGGGAGTGCCTTCAGTTACCACCCAGCATTTAGCACACACTGCATGCAGTCTCCTGTTTCCTCTGACGTTTGTCCCTTGTCACTGTGATCAAAAGAGTCAGAGGACTTGGGGTACCCATTGCGAGCATACCAAACTGGGTACTAAAAATAAAGAAATCCTTACACAAACAGGACCCAGTTACAGATACTTTTTACATGGTTTGCTTAAAGGTACATGGAAAAGCTGTGACAGGCAAGAAACTCCAGAAAGAGCATCGTGATTTTTGTGATCTCTCAGCTCTCAGGCTTAACACAGCCTTAGAGATTAGAGTCTGTTGCTGACTTTTATCTATGAGGAGCCTTCCAACTTCTGCAACACCCTCTGCCTCTATTATATAAGGTGGCTTTGATTTTAAAATACCCTAGATATATTGAGACAAACATCCTGCCCAAATAAGTGAACAACAATCAAACACAACAGGCGACAACCATAACTAAGGAATACAGCATAATTGTCATACACATCAGGGATAGGATTGAACTGGAACCTCAGTTCACCATCTTCTAAATATTTGATGTTGCAGCTTTAGTGTTGTTAATGTACCCCCACTATATAAAACCAGCACTGAACACAGGTTACATACCTTAAATCAATCAGAACTCAACAGTTCGCAATTACTGACACTTGAGTCTAAGAATTACCCAGGAAATTGTAATTACAGAGCATGCCAGAATTTGGCAGTGAGCATTTCTGAATGATTAGTTCTCACTGAAGGAATATTAAGAAGCTGCTCAGACATCAAAGTAGCTTAAGTACTGTCAAGCCAACATTTCATTCATAACAGACCTGAGAATGGAAATTTTCTTCCCTCTACACATTCCACTTACATCCCCAACAGTGTTAAACCCCATTAAACACTATAAAAGGATGATGAGGAAGAAGTATCAAAGAGGAAAATACCCAATAAAATATGTACTTTTACAAACATCATCAGAAAGTTTACAACACACAAATGAGCACAAAAGAAAGGATAAGGGTTTTAGGCTCACACCATTTATTCAGCCCACAGACCAAGGAGAACCAAGCACACCGTAAATACCTTATTATCACAAGAGGAAACATCTTCTTGGCTGGTACCCACAGAGTGCTCCCATCTTTAGAAAAACTCATTAAAACAAAATAAGTAAACTAAAAACATATCAAAGTATTTGTGTATGCCCAACCCCAAGTATCACAGGTAACTATGACAAAACAGTTTGAGAAAGAATACAGAATTAGAAAATGCTTAAAAGAACTGTATCTAAAAACATTTAAATAGTTAATCATCAAGCTTTCATCATCATGCACTCAAGCATGAAAGCAACAGCACTCAGCAATTAACAAGCCAACCAATATTTGTATTTTTCAACACAGCTGTTGCAAAGACCAAAGTTTACTGCCACCACACTACGGTCAGGCACGTAACCCCCAGCCTCCCTACTCATGCTCTGCATTTGGAGAACATTAGAAATCACCTTCATAAACCAATAACTTTTCTTTCTCAATCCCACAGCTCATGTGAGTGCCTGAGGGGGACTGAGCAGGCAGGTTTCCCCACAGCCCACCCAGGATTCATACCACGCCTGGGCGCTGCAAGGCATGGAAACGGCTAAGCCCACTGCGCCCAGCTTTTAAACACAGCCTTTTAACAACATGCACAAGCAAAACTGCATTAATCGAAGCCTGCTTTTGCAGTTTATAGATTACTTTAGACAAACATATCATGAAGAAGCTCTTACCTGCAGCAGGGCCCTCCTCCCGTCGCACTGCCAGCAGCAGGCAGCCCTGCCAGGTAGAGCGGGTGAGCTGCCCGCCCCTGGCACGGGGCTCACCTGCCCACCACTGGCTGCCAGCTGGTGAAGCAAGAGGATGAAAGAAAACACAGTCAAGGGGAGCAGTGCACTTTTCTCCCTGGTCTGCAGTGGGTAGAGAGCATGCCATGCTTGTTTTGCCCATGGAAATAAAAGGCAAAGCGAGGGCACCATTTCCTCCCCCTCGGTTGGGCTGCAGCAGCTACCGGGCTCTCTGCAGCACTTTGATCTGCTCAGGCAGGAGAGCGGCTTCAGAGGCCTCTTTGCCCTCCACGATTTGGGTTAATTCCCAGGCTCCTGGTGAAGGTTGGCAGCGGGAGCTGTTCCCCCCCTCAGCGGCTCTGACCAGCAAGGTGCAGCGCAGCTGCCAGCCGGGGAGCTGGGCTGCCTGCTGCTCCCCCTCGCCAGCGCTCCTCTTCCCGCCTCCGCCGCCTTAGGTGCGTGGCACGAGGGAACGGATCAGACTGAAATGCAGCCATGATGTTGGTACACTGCAAGAAGAAGTTATATGTCCCAAAATACACATTTTGAATGAGGAAGTCACTTTCTCTTGCCTTGGTTACTCAAACTTTGCCAGACCTCTGCAGAATGACTACAGCTCAATGACGGTTTCATTTACTCCAGATAGATACATTTAAGTTCAAAAGCAGGTCACAGTAGCACTGGTGTTTGCCTGAAAAATACTTTAAATCCAAGTTTTCTGTCAGAAAAGTAAATCTAGCTAAAGATGTAAGAGCACAAGATGAAAAATACAGTGCCTTTAAAATATATCACCCCATGAGCCCCGAGGACATCTAAATCAACAGTAGTACTGGCAATATGAAAAGCATTCAATAATTCAATACTCTGGGCCATATGTCAGCCTTAACTACAGATGAAAGTTATCTTTCCTTTTTCTACTTGATCACTGGAGCAGGATCCTGGTTAAAATCTCATCTGATGTGTTTTCTTCTTTTTAAAACACGTGTAGGCCTTGAGTGACTACTGCACCATTAAGCAGTTCAGAAAATAAAGAGTAGACTGATCAAAGGACGCGTTGAGAGCGATGTGGTGTCCACAACATGCCTCCCGTGGGCCCCTGACACCAGCCATGCTTCGTATTTATTCCCATCTTCAGGTGTAATGTGAAGTTTTGAAGACCAGGAGATGGACAGCTGTCAAAGTTTGTCTTCTCCGCCCCAGGCCTCAGCGAGCCAGCCATTTCACACAGCCCTACGCTCCGCGCACAACCGGCAGCTCCGAGGAGAAGAGGCACCTCAGAAACTCACAGGCGACTCAAAAACGAGGAGCAAAAGCTGCTAAGTGGGAATTCGATCTCTCCCCTTCACTTCTGACAACCAGCAGCCTGCCTCCGCGCCTGAGGAGACACCTCCCCCGCCCCGCCCGCGGCCCCGCGCTTCGCCTGCGCGGCTGCCGGCCCTGGGACCCGCCCCGGTAACAGCGGCGGGCCGAGCGGCTCCCCTACGCCGTGCCTCCACTGCCGGGCCGCTTCTTCCCGAAGGGAAGCGGTATCAGCTGTTTTACAATGCACTCCTGAACTACCTGGTGGAGGTTCAGTTTGCCTTTTTTTTTCTTTACTCACCTGTATGGTGCTGCACATCATCGCTCTGTTCTTGCACGCTCCCCAGTACTGTGAACGTTTGTTTGGCCTTTTTAACCAATTTAAAATCGAGCATACCTCACCCAAACACCTCATCGAAGGAGAAACAAGCATTTTTTTATTGGTCTGCAATAAAGTTTAAGACCATTTCCAAGCACCTGCAAGTAGCAGGGCAATGAAAGAAGCATCGATACTACTCTAAGCTGCTCAGAAGTGTACTTAGGAAAACAAATTCAAAGTTCACAATGCATTTAGTTGACAACAAGGCTTGGGTTTGGATTTTTGAGTTTCAGTGGGTTGTTTGTTGTTGTTTGTTTTAGGTTGGTTGATTTAGGTCTTTTGCTGTATTTAAATGAGTGAAGTTTCAAACATGATTTCCTTTGTGCACAGGCATGCTGAGTTTAAAACTTGTGGGTTTTATTTTTCTCTAGTTTCACAGCAATAAGGCTAACTTAAACCTAATTCTCTTGAAAAATAAGCATCCACAGAAATGCCCCACTTGTATCCAAATGCAGGTATAAACTGGTTTTGCCTTGGTTAGCTCCCTTAAATTTCATTTTCACATGTGAAGTCAGAGGCTGAAGCCGACTCCTAAAATGGCAACATAACACCCCTTTTCACTTTCTTTAACACACATCTGTTCTTCACAGTGCAGGCAGTGAGACCTCCACTCTTTATGCCCTTAAGATATTTAGTTTAGCACCTCACCCACGACAGAGGGATTAGGGTTTACATGCAGGAGGTGCCAGCTCTCCACCCATGGCTGAGCCCTCTGCGGGGCCAGCAGGACCTGGTCAATCCCTGCCTGTGCCACTTCCCAGGCCCTGCTTTGAAGAGAGAGATTTTACACCATGACAGGTAACTCTTTAGCAAAGTTCACCTCAAAACCTCAAGTGTTAAAAAATAAAAACCCTTAAATAATACAAGTTATTACATTTAATCTCTTTGGGGGAAGTGGGGAATGATTTTATGATTAAGGACCTACTGTGGGGCTCAAGAGAATTAGTTCAATTCCAGGCTCTGAAACAAGCTTCCAGGTTCCCCTGGGAAAGCCTATGCAATCTGCTGTCTTACATGGACACCGGCAGGGTAACTTACAAGTGTGTGCAGCCCTCAGACAGTGTAGTATCAACAGCCAAATAAATGCATAGGTAGCAGTTAGGAGGGCTGCAATCATTTTGAGGACTAGTTAGCTATCCAAGGAGGGCACTACCATTAGACTATTACTTACCACAGAAGTCATACTTAGATTTTTAAAGACAGGTATTAGAGGGAGTCTTGAAAAATAATAAGTTCTATTATTACTTATTCTTGGGCTGACAGCTAGTTCCTAATGGTTTTAGCTAATGCATTAAGTGAATGAAAAAAGCTGCAAGATAAAAATAAGTTGGCAGGCCTTGCAGAACGACACCACTTAGTTCTCAAGCACAAGACTATTTTCCATGGTTTGCACTGCAGGGAAATTTTGCTCAGTTAAGATCTATAGTTGGTATCATTTCTTGGCAAAATTAAATTTATGAATTGATTCAATTCATAGAATAAACAAATTCAATGATGAAAACTTATCTAACATGAGTTAATGTAGTGCTTGCTTGATTTGCTCTGTCAGAAAAATATAGTACCAAAGTCACTGTGTAACCTTCTAGACTGAAGTGCTCCATTGCACAATCCACAGTGAAAGCATTAAACAGCCTGTCTTGCAAAAAGAACAAAGATTTAATTACTCTGATTTACTGATAAGCACGTTAGTTCTTCGCTCTTCACTATCAGCAGAAATTTTCCCCTACAATTATGAAAAGCAGCTGTCATATATACACCCATACCAGAAATATATAAAAAAAAGACTACTTCCCATTTTTAAACACATTGCAATCATTTAAAAATTTGCCTCCTTTCTGAAAAAGTACTGTGCCTATTATGGTTGCAAGTAATACCTATGATGTATTTTAATGCATTACAGATGTTACTTTCAGTAACTTAATCTGTGCTTCATATACAATTACTTTCATAAAGAAAACAGTTTAGATGTCTCTTTCGGAAGGTGGAAAAATCCATATAGTTTCAAGATCAGTGTTTCTGGCATTGTTTGTTCAATCTATAATAATAATTTAACCTTGATATTAACTATTTTTGCAAAGCATCTACCATTTATTTTGCATGTATTAAATCCAAGTATACTTGGTATTTCAGTAGAATAGCTGTTAAAATATTTTAAATCTGGTATTTGATTGGCTTGTATGTAACTACAGATTAAGGTGGTTCCTCACATTAATTTACTTGACTGCTTTTCTAACTACAATTATTTCAATATCTTCCTTAATTAATCTACTGTTATAACTTCAAATTATAATGGAAGTGAAAACAGTTGAAAATACAAAAAACCCCAATCCCAAGTAAATCAAATATTCAATACTCAATATAAAACTGTTTCAAAGCTGTCAGTTATTAGGGGAGCAAGTAACACCAACAATTCTCGTTGAGGCTAAAGTCAGTCCTTTCACCTTCATCTCTCTATAAGGTAAAATGCAAAACCAACTGATGGACTTTCCATGTATTTAGAGACATTCTATCCATCCCATCCAACATGCACTGAAAGCCAGGTCTGACCAGACCTACCCATTCTAACTTGAATAGTCAGATGAAGTTGAACCACAAAGTGAAATTAGTGACATCTGTGTAAAGAAGGTGACTTTATTTTGTGACTGTTTAGCAGCTTCTAATTTAAAATTACAAAGGTACAACACTGACATTCAGAAATATTTGTTTAATAGAAAGGCCTTAAACTTTTCAGAAGTTCTCACAGGCTGGAATGCGACAGAAGGTGCGATGCACGTGTGGTTACAGGACTTCCACTATTGCCAATGGTGTCAACAGTGTCTTCTTAGTTAAGCTCCCCATTGGTGCTGTACTGGTTTAACATGAATAGCTGTGACAAAATACAATAAATACCGTGAGACAGTTGTAGTTTCCTCTGACATCTACTTATATCTAAAAATCAACTCCCTTCTTCCATCACTGAAAGGCTAATTGCCATCTCAATTTTTCATTTTACTGTATTATCAAACCTAATGATTTGCTATAAACTTTTGATTCTTCATGTCCTCAAATAGGTGATCTAACATCTAACTTCTCACTTCAATGCAAAATATAGTCCAATATCCTATTCCTTTTAGGTATCCTGCATACCTGAATCAGATTTCAGGTGAGGGCTCACTGCAAAGCTAACATACTCTTCCAGCGTACACTGTGCTGCAGAACATCTTTAAAATGAAAAGGTATGTCCTGTCCTAATGTCTGATGCAGAATCATGTATACCCATATTACCACTGATGGGTGTGTCTCACCCATTCTTCTTCCTGTCCAGGCAATGTGTTTCAAGATGAATTGGCCACACACTTCCTCACATCTAACCTAAATCATCTTTATTACAAATTAAAGTAATTACTTATTATTCTATCTACAATGAACACAGAAAAGTTATGTCCTCTTTATAACCTTGAAAGAATCAACCCATGCCAAGAGGAAGAGCTTTAAAAAAACCACACACAATTCCTCTAATAATCCGTTATAGTTCTGATAACACCTTTCAGATTATGTCAGCTCACAGCTACTGCGCACTCTCATAACTCCATAGCACTGCATGCCTAATAAGCAATAAAAACATCCACTTCCATTTCACAACTAAAGATGCATATCGATATATTTCTATATATTCTATGTCTATAAAATACAGGGATGGCAAATTACTCACACATTCAACCATCATGCTTGGTTATTACTCTAACTCCTACCAAGGAGGAAAAGCTTCACTCCTTAAAAAGGCTGCAAAATACACTCAAAGCAACAATCAGCTTGCTTTGCAAATCAAATCAATGTGAAATGTCACTTGTCTGTTCCTCTCTAAGCACTGGCTTTCTACTGAGTACAAGCTCAAGCTAACTCTAAGCCCCTTCCCTCCTCTCCCTCCTTGTGACCATGGCTGCTCCAAAACCTGTGTTCTAACACAGCAGCCAACTTATTGACCAACACCAAGAAGCTCGCAAGTACAGAAAGCAGCTCTGACAGGCACTGTAGCTAGATTACCAGAAACCATTACCTGCAAGAGGCATCAGTCACCATGGGTCTAATCCCCTTTTAAATTAGTGGAGAGAATTGTTTTTAGTGTCTCATTTTCCTTCACCTCCACCACCATTACATATCTACAAAAACAAAGGCAAAGCCCTACAGAAAAGCTAGGTAGCCTTCCTACAGGCCAGAAGGTATTTCCCTCTCAAGGTCTGCAATCCTCCAAGCAGGGCACATGACTGCTTAGCTAGAGTCGTTAAGTACTTCATTTAAACTGACTGTGATCTACCTTTTCAAATCTACTCCCAGTGAACTATAGGGATCCAGAAATTTTTTCCACCCTCAAAGAGTTTAAAATGAGAACTTTAAACTAAAATGGTGATGTAAGAAAATTAGTTATTTCTAGTTTAGCTTTCATTTGATTCTCCAGTTGTCTTAGAAATCAGGCCTTCATTCTCTCTCCCAATAAAAAAAGAGATGAGGAAGTATGCATTATTTTTATTTTAAATCTATAGCAATATCTAATAATTTTTTCTACCTATTTTAAATTCTAAATACTCTAACTATAAATTACATTATTGTATTTCTACTATGAATAACATCTCATTTTGCTTGGATGACAACAGTAACAACCACACAGGCATCTTATGTGGTAAGTATCTTGGTTATTATGAAAGAGCCAGAGAAACCAACTGGACTTGTATCCTTTAGAAAGCAGTATCTAATTATTTCCATATAGAAACAGTACACTTCAGGCCCAGACTGGCTTAAAAAAAGACAGCCATTGTGTTTGTTATTTAAATGAAATAAAGTTCTCCTGCTAGAATAGATACATGGTTGTCAGCATCAGGAATGTTTTAAGTAGAAGTGATTTATAGTTATTAAACCAAACAGCTGCAGAGCTTTGTCACTCTCACCTGGCATCAGCAAAAGGCCAGGTGTCCCTCTAAGCCATGGTCATTTTGCAGGTTGATATCAAGAATATCCCAGACATCCAAATCCTTTAGCAGCTGCTAAAAGAAAAATGGAAGATTATTCTTTGCATCTAATAGTCCTCTCTGACAATAAAAACCAAAAACCATTTCCAACTGTTTTAAAACAAACAGTAAAATCTGCTTTTGTTTGTACAGGTCACTCTCTTAACTGTGAGGGTCTAAAAACACCAGGCTTAAGAAATGCCAGTTACCCATCTGAAAACAAGTATAGAAACATGTAGAAGCAAGCACAGCAGACAAAGCAGTGACACCAGACACCAACAACTACAAATGCCTTACCCTTTATCATTCATAGTGCCCTACTTTAAAAGATGTACAACCACTGAGCTACAAGTATAACCTTCCTATATGTATTTAACAACAGAGCACACTGACCTGCAGTGGTACTAATCTTAGCATGAGCACACAACAAAGTAAAACTCTCCCTGATATTAATGTTAACCTGCACACGCAAGTTAAAACACAAACTGACAAATGAAGTACAATTGGTATGGAAGGTTAAAGCCAGATTTTATTTCCAAGTGATTTTGTCATGACAAACACATTAGATGTCATCTGAGCCTGGTTCTAAGCAAGAACTTAGTCCATGACCATAATGTAGGTCACTAGTTTTGATACAGTTTTTGCCTAGTATTCATTCCAAGGACTCACTCAGCACTAACATCGATAGCTGTCAAGAGTGTACATGTGGTTTCTTCTTACACTGCCATCTAATAAGAGAAAATAATCCAATTAAGCAGATGTCACAATAATTTTTGCCAACTTCTCTATTTATTTCAATCCTTAAAGCAGTATTTAATTAACAAAGCACCATACTCTAATCCTATGCATCCAGGAATATTCATGTTTAAAACCTGAACCGCCCTCACTGTTTCTGCTGCCCTTTTGGTTTTCAATGAGCCTCAGTAACTCAAAAGAATTGCTACTCACTTGGTAACTAAAAAAGAAAGCTTTGTAGAATGGGAAAAGTTCACAACAGGGGAGGCAAAAAAGCCTTTCTAAAATAGCCAGGTGTTCACCTCAACCCATACCAACCTCAAAGAGATGCAAGGACAGTAGTTGAATCTGATTTCAGACTAAGGACATGAAAGATGAGCTTTATATTCTTATGCTTTTATAATGTTAGAACGAATTCATTTTTAGATAAAGAATAGTATACTCCCCCACTCTCCTATTCTTTCACATAAAGTTTGCTCTGAAAATAGCATGGCTGAGTTCAGTCTTTCAACTATTATTTGATCACTGCCAAATATTTGCAAGTTCAGATTTTTCCACATCCCACCCATCTACTTGATTGTAGTTCACATACTATCTACTATGTTTTGTTCTACTTTTACGAGAAAATGTACTGTGGCAATTGATCAAGTCAGTCATGAAAACAGAATGAATTACTTTGAAATACAAAACTGAAATAGTAGTAGAAGAGCCCCCGACAGTCTATCACCCAAATGAAGGTTTAACCTGAGGAAAGGGTGACTGGCCCAAGACAGCAATCCTGCTTGGCAGTGAGAGAGGTGGAGGTTTATTTAAGGTATGGTGGCAATGCTTGTACACGGCCTTGCACCCTCATGACACACTGTGTCTTCAACTTCAGTTGAAGGAGCAGTTTGTTCAACAAGGCTTAGTTTAAATGAACAGAAGTGATAAGCAATTCTTCAAAAGACATTAAGAGCACAAGTAGAAGCTTTCAAGAATCTCACTATCCCCTTATCACAAGAGGATACAAGAATTTTCCATAGAGTAGCTCCTAAGATCAAAATGGCAGATATTCCAGGTCTATAATTTACATATGTGGCTGGTCTTTTTTCTTTTACAGATGTTCTGCTGGATTTAAAACTTTTTAATTAAAGTAAGTTTATACACCACTATATTACTGAATTTGGTTACACCAAGAGTTGCATTCTGCTTAATGGACTGATGGATACCACTAACTTAAATGCATTTATGTGTACAGTGTTATGAAAACTTAAATACTCAACAGCATTAGCAGATGATCAAATCCTCATTTTGCAACCATAACCTGTGAGACAACAATTGCCCATTAGGGGACATGTCCTTATAACATGTCCAGTTCTGTGAAGAATATATGCACCCTACTTCAGGATGCACATGCCCATTAATACACACACTGGCATTTTATATGTGAACTTTTGATTCCTATCATTTATTTACAGATTATTTATGTGGAATGTACCCAAGCTTATTTTTATCAGATTTAAGAGATGCTTGAAGTTGTATTTCAGTGGGAAAAAATATTAACACCTTCAATCACATCTTTTCTGGTCTTTTGCATTCAACTCCACCCAATCCAAGTATTTCCCTGCACTTAACAGAAATGTCTAATGCCCAGAGGCACACTGTACATCTCACAGCTCCCGCACTAGACAGCCATCTACCAGATCAGCTGCCTTGTGCGAAACCCTGGTACACTCCTGTTGCTCACGCTCAGCAAATGCATTCCCAAAAGCTTTAACTACGAGAACCAGTGCATCCTCCACAGGCATGTTATGACGCACTACAGAGAAGATAGCTGGCTTTATCAAGCTTGTGTTTTCATCTACTTCACACATTTACAAAAAGATAGCAAAATATAGCTGTCAGGTCTGCGCAATATAACTGAGTGAGATTTTTAAAGCCTTCAGTTCAGTATTGATATAGCCCTCCTGTAGCTGCAGAGGTTAGTTTTGATTTAGCACCAGTATATGAACTTCATTTGAAATATAAATGAGAACTTGTAATTTCTCTTTCCCACTGTCAAAATATTATCGGTCATTCATGATCTAAAGCTAAAACTGAGAAAGATTCCCAATTCCATATAGAGACTTTCACAAACACCTATACCTGAAATAGGATTAGTACAGGTTTTTTTCTTAATTTCAGAATAGTTTTTACATAACTGGAGAACAGGGCAGTTACTTTCCCTCCAGGAGAAACTGCCTTTTTACTGCTGGGTTCTTGATAAGAAAAGATGCAAAATTTGTAAATTTACAATAAAAAGTTCTGAAACAAATACAGATAAAAACTTTAAGAATTATTTTGATTCATTTACATAGACTCAACGCAAGAAACTGATATTTTAATTAAACAATTTCTATATAACTTCCTATCATTAATTATTATGTGACAGTGTTACATGCATTTTATGCCATTTAAGCAGCAATCCAGGACAGACATTTAATCACTCCATGTATTATGAATTATTAGAAATTCATTCAGTGAACTATTTTTAACTAGGTCAAATTCTGTTACTAAGAAGTGAAATGAATCAACGTTTAAAATTTTAATGGGTTGAAAGAAATTTAAACTGCAGTTCTGAATGGGGACTATTTAAAGTGACATCTCTCAAACAACCTAAATTTTCTGTTCATAGAATAACGAAGCATGATTACAGTGCAAGAGGAAAGTGCTACATTAGGCTGTTCAAGAATACAAAACCATCACTTTTAACTTCTTGGAGTGCATGTGTGAGATCTGACTTAGTAAGGTCTGTAATTTCCACCACAAGACCAGGTTCTTGTAACTGACTGCCTGTAACTCTAGTATATTCCCCTGAAGAAAAAAGAAGGTGGTTGTATCCAAATAGAAGTCTGTGTCATTGTTTCCCATTGCTGTGCTGTTAAGTCACACAGAAAAATTTGAAATTATTTGTCAAAGTATAGTAGGAAACTGTAATATACATAAAAGGAAGTTTTTTAGTGATTCCTGCTTGATCATGTTTTAGTGCTAGATTTGAGTGAAATACACTAATTATTGAAATTATTTATATTTAGCATTTGATTCTATCTCATCATCCTAGTATACTGGGAAATATTCCACTGAAAAGAATATAGTCTATTATGAACTATTACACTGGCATTAGTGTAATTTTGTTAGTAACCTGTGTTTTGAAAAAATACTTGAAGATAGCACAAAAATTAAGAGTTGTGATCCATATGTTCTGAGGATAGATGCTAAACATTATCCTTTAAGAATTTTACTGATATCTTGATTTTAGTCTTTTAGACTTGGAAGGTCACGTTTCTTACTGATAGCAATATGGAGAGATGAAAGTCACAAGGCTCCATTTGCTTCACAAACAAAAAAGCTTGCTAACACTGATCCTGAAATTATCAATGGGACAGTAGACAGTCAAGGAAGAACTATGGCTTATTTTTCATATACTGTAGTACACCTAGTTTTTTTAAACAGTTCTAAAAGTGTTTCATTTACATATTAAAGCAACATATTTGGGCTTAAAACCACTGAAAACAAATTGACTTGCCAGCTTCAATGATTTTTATATGTTTCAAAAAATTAGAAATCAATTTACAACCTGCTCTGATTATCCCACATGATCTTTGCATTTCAGGCACATTAACCAACCCAGCAGCAGCAGCTGTAGTTCTTCCTATCTGGATTTCAAGTCTCTCTACTACTGACTAAACATTTCAAATAGACCACTAAACCATGATAGTGGCAGAGAATTTCCAACTCATATTTGAAGAGATTATGTACTACTACACTTCTGCAACACTCCATGAACTGAAACAGAAAATCTCTGGTGTATTCCCAATCATATTTGGGTATCAGAAGGGGATATGTCAAATATGGAGGTCAGTGAGGAGGAAGGGAATTAAATACTGCATTTACAGCACCAGAATTCAATACAAAGAAAAGTAACTATCTCTGCTTAAAACAATTTTGTTGATTCTGTTATTAGAAGACACGAAGGCAGAATATATTACGATTTCTTTAAGTTTCAAATGGATTGAATACATAGGAAAGTAATACCAATAACAAATTTGGTATAAAACACTTTGCTATGGGGAGGAACAGAGAAATGAAAGCTAGAATAGCAAAGCAGCAATAAGGAATTCAAAGGAGCTACAGTTTAGATTTCCAGTTCTCTAGACAGTCCTCTTACAAGAATGAATTCTGTGTATTTGAGTGGTTAAGATCTGTGTATTCAAGTTGACCCTCCTCACCTCCAGAAGATGAACAGCAATATCATGAAAACTCACTCTTTTCCAGGATTAGGCACACTTGTGATAGAAGTTTGTCTTCTGTTTAACAGAATGTTATTCTAAGAATTAATTTTCCCAAAGCATTCTTCTAGTTTTGCTTCAAGTACTAAGAGCTAGAGACTAAACAAAACCTTCCGTGTACTTGAAAGTCCATTTTATTAGCCAACTTCCATTTTTCCTTTTATTGGCAACTGTGAAAGGAATCTTTCAAATTAGAAAGGTATCTGACACACATTAAAACCTGCAAAGATTACTCAGGCAAAAATAGTATATCTAGATTAAGAGACTGCAAAATCCAACCAAATGCTTTTAAAATAGAAAAGAAATGATGATTGGATTAAGATCAGACTTAATTCTCAAGTCAATTTAAGAACCTAGACAGGTCCCTCATGGCTGTAATACTCCAAAGTCTGGGAGATGCATAAGAAATTTCAGGACTACCTAGAAGTATTAAGGAGATGGACTACCTAGAAGTATTAAGGAGATGCAGAAACATTAAATAGGCATGATCTTCAAACATTATCTACATATTTGCAGGGTTCTGTTTCTGAACTGGGTTACACTTACCTATGTAATTACCATCTCTGTAACAGAGTTAGCTGAAAAAATCTTAATAGAAACCTACTTTTGCTCCTTGCTGATGGCAACAATGACAGTCAGAAGGTGTCTCATTCTTTCTGCATCTGTTGGTAAAACTGCAGGTATAGCTTCTCTCTACAACCATCCCTGGTGCAGTCACCTGCAACCAAGTGAAAAATCAATTAAGTAACAGCACAGACTGTAAAGCTATATTAGAACATCACCAAGTCTTCACTACTTTACCATTTAACAATATCTTCAAAAATGATAAAAAGTTCTTTGAAGCGGGGGTGTGTGTGTGTGTCTTTTTCCCTGAGGAAATTTGTTATACACATGCAAGAAGGCATAAGAAACATGGTTAAACTTGGCTGCAGACTTCTCAGAATTAATCTGAGAACAGCCCATTCATCTATTCCAACCCACAGAGTATTACTTTTGTCCCATTCTCTCCTGAACTTTCCACCATTTTGATGCTGGGACTCAAATCTCACTCCTTGCTCAGGGGAGGCAGTTAGGGACTAAGAAAAGCCATCAGACTGCTTTTTTTGCTATAGCCAGGCACTAGGAGCTGAACGGGTACATTTTTCAGCTGTGAACACCTTTCCAAATATTTTAAAAGCCATGTTGAAAAAAATACCCACACTGGACACACAACAACATAGGAATCACCAGAAATGAGCTTGCTTGCTTATCTCCAGTATATAGCCACCTTCCAATTTTTTTGGATCTGCAAAATATACACACAGTTCTTCGTCACAGGATGTTTTGCACTCCTTAAGTACCTCAAGAGATTTTTGTGGGTAAGCATTCATTCTCCTCTCGAGTTGAGTGTAATATGTTCACAGCACCAATTCTCAAACACGAACCATTTCTAGCTCCTAGTTCCCAGTCATATCATATCTCCCAGCCCCACCCCAAATAAATGGACACTCGTGAGCTGGAGCCCTGAGAAGCAAGCCCTGCTGTCACAGCCTGCTCTACAGCCTTAGTGTCAGATAAACCCACTGACTGCCAGAAAAGATACTGTAAACAAATCTTTCAGAATTTTGCTTCCATGAAAGGTGGTAGTAATACAGACCATCCACGGCCTATTGTAATTCACTTACCTTCCACTTCTGCTCATTTCAATAACTGGTTGAATTTTTCAAGTGCTGAACATCAATATACAGCATTTTATTGGCATGACCTTGTCAAAACAAATTAAGAGGCAAAAACACCATGAAAAACAATAATTGTCACATTCTGTGAAACATTTTGCTGTAATTATTAGTCTTCACAATCTTCCTAGCAGTCTTAAAGGAGGAATAAAGCAATGAATATAATTCTAAGTCTATTGCTCACTGACCTGCCTGTGCAAAAAAACAGGTAGTTAATCAAGCAATATCCCTCTTGTACCTTCTTGGAAGAACTCACAGACTGAGCACAGGTAAATCTAAGTGATCCTGCAATTCAGCTATTATTCCTTACATAGATATTCCCACGTGCTACAACATTCACACCGTTCATTAACTTGTCCTAGATACCATGGGATTAACAACTTCTTTAGATAGTGACAGAAGACTCTTTCATATATATTCTTCTCTACCCTGAAGGGAAGTACCTATGTATTTTTGCCATTGAGTTCTACCAGGGATTAAACTTATTTCTCACATTCCTACGCTCAGTTTCTTTTTATTATCCCAGTCCACTTTTATTGGACAGATTTCCCAACACAGCTAATGAAAATATGGGTCTCATTGTCAGAACCTTTTTCCTCTCCACCACAGGAATCTACAGTAAACAACAAATTCTTGAAGTATCTGCCTTCCCTGAAGTTCCAGCATAATGGCCTGTGATAAACATCTACCTGGTCTGCTGGGAACCCAAGAAACCCCTGCTGACACACAAAAACACTGCAGTAGAAAACCAAACCAGAGATCTTTTTCACCTAATCCTAGTCTAGCTAAGGATGTAATGCAAGCTCCTCAGTAATGGGCTCCTGCCATACTCCCACATTTTATAAGTTTGCTGGATTGCATCCACATATTCAAATGCAACTCACATTCCCAAGTGTGCTGCTATACCTGGATATACCTGCCAGCTTCCCCTGGGATGTGATACTCTGTCCTACTGGCCATGACAGCCTTTTTGATGCACTAAGAATGAATCTTTCTCTATCAGCTTTCAGGGGCCACAAAGCAGAAACATGCTTTTCAATAATCTACACAACAATTTTTGTGAGCATCATTCAGCAATTCAAGCCTCAATATGTATCCCAGATCCACCAAAGAGTGGTACCTCCTGAAGACAACCAAAGAGTTCGGATTTTTCTGTAATGATTTAAGGCTACCACCACTAGACCTTGAAGGGACACAGAAGGATATTATGAACTTGTCTGTCAACTATAGATGAAAGTGCATGCTCTAAGAAGGAATAGGAGCTAGTTACAATTCTTACCTCTTTGGGAGTACTGGTATCTCATACTAATCTTCCTTCCCTGTTGAATACTCATATTGCCGCCCAAATAGCTCTTCAAAGCTGAGGAGAAAACATGTTTTGAATGCACTCTTCTCCAAGTTACAATAAAAGGCCAGTTCACACAAAATATTTTTTCTTCCATGCTTATGGGGGAATTTAAATCAGACATATCAATTTTCAAAATACTAACTGTAAGGGAATGCTGCCAAATGAATGTATATGTTTCACCAAGACTGAACTCATACAAGCTCATTTTGCATCAGCAGCTAGTTGCTTTTCTTGCTATTCTGCATCTTGTGTTCCTCCCAGCATCTCCAGTTATCTCCTCTAGTTATCTTGCCACGTAATTTTTCCATATTTCACAGGTATATAAAGCCTCCTTTCACTAAATATAGAACAGGCTAATAAAATCAGGTTTTTAAAATCTATTTTGTGCTTTCTTAGAAGGGTAAAGGCCATAAGCCTGGCACAATGTTTCAACCCCAGATTTTAAATAATTTAGTCTTCTTTAGAAGACTACCTTCTTCAGCATTAAAACTTTTCCTTTAGCTTACAAACTCAAAGACTTAACCAAAATGAGAATACTTAAAACAACTGGCAAAATCATTAGCTGCACTTCAAGAAAATATATTTTGGCAAGAGAGATTATTCCAACACACCACCTGCATCAGATATCTGTGGACTAGCCTGGTCTTGGGAAGAATGACTCTTCTGACATGGTTTTTAAGGATTTATACTAAAAAATGTAAGAATATGAGGTTAGGTATATGTTACCAGAAAAGTCTTTTAAAAGCTAGAATAATCCAAAGTATTAAAAAAATGATAAAATAAGCACATTTAATAGATTTTCATACTATATTTGTTTTTTAAAGAGTGTTATATCAAATAAAAGTCATGCACTATTTCTCCTTTACCACTCTTTCACTAACAAATTAAGGAGATGTGAAAAGTCATGTTTCCTTGTTTGGGTTTGCCTAACCAGCTGAATGCCTTATGATACACTATAGAGCAGCTCAGTCACTATCTCCTGACACTGTTCAAAGAAAGCCTAAAAACATACACTGACATCACAACAGTCACTGCAAAAATTTGCAACCGCAGTGGGACATTTTAAGCCAAGATTTCTGCTTACACAAGATCCTTCTAAAGCTTTTGCTTCATCCATTTTCCCTTGAGTAAAGAGGTACTGAACAGTTTACAGTAGGAAGTGCCTTCATTAAGCATCAGCAACCTACAGGATATAAAGTGACTTATGTTAGTATTTAATTTACTTCCCATAGTAAGACGTTGCACTTGTACATCACTTACACATTCTAAATTAAGCATGTTTTTGAATTACAGTATTGAAGAGACCATAGCTTACTGATAGCTGTATGAACTTGCTATAAAACAAACTTGTACATACTTGCTTACTTTGGCCTGTAGCAAGAGATGTCTTTCATGAGTACAGCTTTGTTAGGGAAGAAACCAGTTTTATCTTTTTTTTAGTTTTTCCCCCCTCTTTTTATATTTTATTGCAGTGGTTATATATACAAGCTCCAAAATAGAGCTCAGATATGTTGCACTCTATTTGTATTAATTGCTGGCCTTCCCAAAGATCCTATGTTCTAAGACAAGAGACATACAGAGGATGGTGCAGAGGAGGATTATCTATGTATGAATTAATACAAACAAACATATGATAGCCCTAGGGGTGTTTTGTTTGTTTGTTTTAAGGCATTGATAACTTAACTGAGCACAAATAAAGACAAATCCATTTAGCTTCTATATTTTATCTAGAAACATTGTGTTTTTCCTCAAAAGATGATTAACCAAAAGCCTCAAGAGAAA
Organism: Pelecanoides urinatrix; assembly: GCA_013400755.1. NCBI lineage: Eukaryota > Metazoa > Chordata > Aves > Procellariiformes > Procellariidae > Pelecanoides > Pelecanoides urinatrix. Next base: position 20,762 of record VZTQ01001381.1, read on the forward strand.
TTATCTCCCACTTCTCTGGTATAACTGCAATACTACAGAGAGAAGAGCAAGCAAAGTTCACCTAACAGAGGGATTGTCATGTTATTTCAGAATATGCTCTTTTGGAAGCAGGTATGGGATGGAGCAAGGTGAGAGATAAAAAACCGTAACCAGACTTGCATGCTTGTGGTTATTTTGTTTTTAATAGGGAGCACTTACACTTGAAGGAATCACTGTTTTGCAAAAGTAGTATCAAACATTAAGAGTACAGGGCAAACAGACAGCTGAATGCAAACAACCCTCAAAGCAGCTGCTGTGAATAGGATCTCAGGCTGAACAAAAAAACCCCCCAAAACATGTTTGGAAACAACAAGAAATACTGCATATCCTGGCAAGCCAAAGTATACAGCTCATCATTTCAAAAGCCAACAAACTTCCTACTCCTGTGTCTACCACAAAGCAGACTGTGAGCAGAAGAGTTCAGGCAAGTGATCAAATGCCAAATTTCAGGAAGCTGTCAGCAGTATGTATGTAGCTGTAACAGCACCACAACCTGTCCTACTGTGCTCTGCACCCATCACAGCTGGTATTAACACCTTTGGGCTACTCAACTCAGCAGTCACAGCTGCCAGCCAGGGAGGGAGACAGGGACATACCCATGGGGAATGACCAGGCAGATAGGAAGAGTGACCTCACCACCTCTCAAGGTCCGTCTACCACAGTCAGAATGTGACATTCCTATACCCAAAAGGAAAGAAAGAAGTTCAGCTTTCACTCTTGGGTTCTCTACATAGTTAGTAACAGTTTGGTTTTCCTATGAGCCTTATTATCATAGTGTAATATCTTTGCCATAAATCTAAGATTTTAAAATAAGATATCCTTGTTCTAAACACCTTTCAACCTGAAAGTCAGTAAAAGACAACTTTGTCACTCAGTATCACCATATGAGGAAAGACATTTGAAGAACTAAGGTATGTCTCAAAACAAGGAAAAAGCAGATGAATACATCTTTTCTCTCTCAGCTTTTTAGAAAACCAAACACAGTGTGGGAGAGCATGGGGAATAAGAGAAGAGGCTGAGAAGACACTACTTGGGAATTAAATAGGAAGGACTACGAACTGGAAAAGTTGAATACACATTATTCAAGACTGAACAAGAATCCTATCATAATACAAAAACATGATAAAAAGTGAACAAGAAGTTGTTTGATTTGACTTTATATGCCTAATATCCAAAGATTCACTTTTTTCATACACTGCTTCATAGCAACATTTCTGTTACATATTATTCACTTCAGAAGACATGGAGTCTACCTGGATCTATGCCTGGGCTGAAAGTCAAGGAAGTTTGGAGATGAAATAATATTGAAGACAAACAGCAAAGAACAGTCACCACAGATTAATGAAACACTGTGCTAATTAGAACACAGAATTTGCACAACATTCTTTTAGGCTAACCTAAATGTGATAAACTAAAAAAGGAATTAAGTTATCTCAGACATAAGAAGCCTGTCTTCTGAAGTGCTACGAGGAATAAGAGGGTGAGTTTTACTACTCCTGTTCCAAGTACCTAAAAGTACATAAAACCCTCACTTACTTCAGTTGCAGAAAGGGAGCAGAGGAAGACAAATTAGCTTTACAGACTACTGAAATTCAAACCATTTTTAGCATCTCAAGCCATATCATATTCAATGTGGCAGAACAAGTTTCAAACCACAGTTCTAAGAAGTGAAAACTAATCTTCTATTACATTGGAACATACACAAATTGTGTACTTCTACACTATGCATACATTATGTAGAAATGACCCTATGGATTTTGCTCAGATGTCCAGCAGAAAAGAGAAAGCCTTTTGTTGAAGATGCTGCTATTTGGTAAAGTTCATCTTCCAAGATAAACTTTGAAATGTTTTCTATAGTCCTACTAAAAAAATGTAATGGAGAGAAAAAATTCTGATCAGAATTTTTTTGTTGTCTAAACCAAGAAGTCCTGAATATGGATCTCTTTACAAAAAGCCCCAGTAGTTATGCGGCTAAATAACACTTCTTGGGGAAAATGAGATGGAATGAAGAAATAAGAACAGTTTCTTGATAAGATTTTAAGCTTCCAAATCTACTTAGAAAAGGAATATGAAGCATTAAACATTCCTCATATCACTAAATGCAACTTGGGATAATACTGTTCAAACTTGAAAGGTAGTTACTACAATAAACAGATTTATAAAAATACAGGATTAGTAAATTCAAAAAGACTGAACTTTTAACAGCCTTAAATGCTAACACAGTACCTCTGAGGTAACATGTTGCCTCAAGAGGGAGGGAATGTTTAAAGGAAAATGAGCAGGAGAAGGCTGGAAATGCAATCAAACTAAGAAACAAGTGACCCATCCTAATTATCTCTGATAGCAGATGCTGCTAACAGATGCTCTCACATTATGCTCAAAGTACAGCTGTGAGAACCAAAAATAGATACCAAAGATGCTAAACTCAAAAAGATGCATCCCTTGCACCTCAAAAAGAGATACTTGAGATATCATTCTAGGCCAACAAAGCATGTTTCTTCCAATCACCTCTGCATTATGAAGCAATCTAAATGTACACTAGCACCTTTTGCTTAAGCTGTTAATTTTAAGGCTTCACAGGTGTTGGCAGAAAAAGATATCAAGGATTATTAACAGATGCACTAATCCTAAGAAACAGTTTATTCAAGTCATAGTTGTAGCATGATGACATTTACATTGTCTTGTCTCATTTACCTTGGCTAGCCTCAAGTCAACAGAATTGTACAGAAGAGAGCAAAAGCTACTTGGAAAAAAAAATCAGAGAAATAAAAGCATTTTGAACTGTCCAAGAAGTTTTACATTACAAACAAGAAAGGAATTACAATTTACTTAAGTATCTCAAGGGTTATGGCTCTTGGAGTTTTCCTCCTGATGCAGGTTCAGCTTTTAAGTACCACAAATCATGAAAGCTTGAATAAAAACCAGCTTTAAGATATCTGTATCTGTTCAGAAGTAAACCTAATAGCTAAAGCAAGATAAAAGAGATCAGCAGGAGATCTGCTCACCAACAAACCCACAGAAGTATAAATAGTCTAGTGCAAATTACAACTTTCTGATACTTTCAGGATGCTAGAAATCTCCAAGGGCTATGCACAGCACTCCATTTTTCAGAGTAGCATCTAACTCCTTGGGGTCTGATTAATTTAAGGATCTACTAACTACAAGAGCACAGTTGTAGTAAGGAAGAAAACATCTACTTCCCAGACACTTGATGGAGTGAAATCTTCTAGTGCCAATACCTGCTATAGTCTTCATCAATAGCCAGAAAAAACACCACTGAGGTGCTCAGCCTTTCCATGTGGTTGACAGAATTCCAACCACCACCAGTGGGAGCGTTTCTGTTGTTTTTTACACTGGCAAAAACTAGTGTAAACTAGCTAGGCAAAACTGTAATAAGCTGGACTTATAAACACTTTGAAGAAAATATTTGCCTTCATCCTCATTCAGTGGGCCATTACCAAAAGCAAAAGTAACTTAAGATTTTCTAGAAGACACAATTTTTTGTGATTACACTTAAACCAATGAGAGCAAAATGACTACAAATCATATTTTCACGATTTTTCAAGTTCCCTTTAAGAAAGCCTTTGTACACAAGTAAGGCCCTGCCCATGCACCACGAAAGGAGAGAAACGATACCACATCCCACCTCTGAGAGCACTGCAGTTTTCAGTGTACAGTTTTTAGGGTACAACAACACAAAACTCTCACTGGACCTCAAAATATCAATGGAGCCTCCAATATCAGTCAGCTGAAAACAGATGGCAGTGCAGAGAGCCGCGGTCCCTGGAGAGCTCGCTCATCGAGTTACTCTAACTCAGAACGGTTTCATTTAGGGAAAATAACAGTTCGGTTACCTCTGTGTCCTGGCCGGGACAGCAGGCGACAGCAGTAAGGGCCACGGGATCATGATGGCTGATCTCTGTACGTCCAGTGGGACACTGACAACCTATAAAAACCCAACCTCCAAACACTGCTTTTGGACGCTCACTGTTTCGGGTAGGCACCGCCGGGACGAGCGGGACCCGCTCGGGCAGCACGGCACAGGCCCCACCGACACGCCGCTGTCCTGCCCCCGCCTGAAGGCCATCCCTCCGTGCCGCACCGCCCCCCGGCAGCAGGCGGAGGCAGAGCCGCCCAGCCGGGACCCGCCACCGCTTCAGGAGCACCCGCTCTTAAACAAAGCCGGGGGCCGGGGAAGGGGCAACGTGTGGAGGCACCGCGCACCCCTTCTCCCGCCGGAGACAGCGGCCTCACGCCCGGGGGAGGCTGTCCCGGGAGGGCCCAGGCGCTGCCGGGCTGGTGAACCTCATGTCCTGCGGGGACCAAAACTCGGCAAAACCCCCGGAACTTCCGCCCGCGCCCAGCCCGCGCGCCGCTAGCAGCGGCAGCACCACTACTCCGCACCCCGCGGCCACCGCCCTCAAATGGCTGAGGCCGCGCCCGAGCCACGCCCCTTCCCTCTCCGCAACCAATGCGAACCGCGCTTGCTGAGGAGGGCGTGGCGAGCGGGAGGTTGGCCAGTAGGGCGCGGTGTTGTTGCAGGGGTGGGGTTAGTCCGTGTGTGGAGCGGGCTGCGTGGCGGGCGGTCGGTGGCTGCGGGGCGGCGAGGGGTACGGCCGGCGCTCGCTGCCTCCGCCCGCCCGCCATGAACTCCCTGGACCAGGCTGAGGGTGAGTGCGGCGGCCCGCAGCTAGCTCTTCGGCGCGCTGGGAGCTTCCGGCTCTGCGCCTGGGCTGCCCGAGCGTGCTGCCTCCTCCCTCCGGAGCGGGCCCCGCCGCGGCGCTGCCCTCAGGGGGGCGAAGCGGCCCCGGGAGGCCTCGGCTCCCTCTTCGCTGCGCTCCCGGGGCCGGCGCTCCTCCTCGGGCTAGACAGGCGAGCTGGGGCGGGGTCTCTGGGGCCACCTCCGCGTCCTGAGGCTGGGGGGCGGGCTGCTGCTGCGCTCCGGCCGCCCCGCGGAGGCGGAGAGCGGGGCCCTCAGGGGAGGCCTGTGCTGAGGGGTTCCGTGCGCGGGCCCGCCAGCCGCCTTCCTCCTGCGGAGGAGGGAGCTGCCCAGTGGGCTTTCCCTTTCGGTGCCCCTGCTCGGCAAGGCTTCTCGGCTTTAGCTTATTAAAATCTGCTTGTGCGGCAGCAGGTAGTTCTCCCCTCAGGGGTTTTTACATGAAATGTATTTCTTATGCATTGCTTGGAGTCCCATCTAGTACACTAGGCATTGCATTGTGCCAAGGCTCCTCTTGTATTTGCAGAACGTGACCTCAAATAGCCCTTTCTTGTCTGAGAACATTGATGGTTTGGGTTAAAAGTTATTTGAAGTTTCAGTTTACAGGATGTCAAAGCCCTGAAAGGAGTTTTTAGTGTCCAAAAATAAGACTGGTAGAGATTTTTAAAATGCATCAGTGTCTCAGACTCAGCAGGTGTTTTGTAGCAGATACTAGAGGTAGACATGTCAACAAAAAATGATAGTCCAGCATTGTCACAGCTTTGTGCTATGTCTGTACAAACTGCAAGGATCTAAGAAGTGTGCCTTGCTAGTTACAGCTTCCAGGTGCCAAAGTGACAAACTTAAAGAAAGTTCTTAGAACATGGATATCCAAAAATAAGTTAAAGCTTTAAGTTCCTGTTTTCTGAAAGGTTGGGATTTTTTTCCACGCTACCTACATTATGAGAGTATTTTCTTGAGAAGTTTTGTTATCAATAGCTTGATTTTATGCCTACAGGGTGCTATTTCTCAAATAGTGGGTTTTCATGTGATGCCTCATATTCCCCCTCTCGCTTCAGTGACTAGTTGTAGGGGTTTGTGCTAGTCAGGGAACAGTTAATTAGCTTTAATAGCTGGCAATGGCTTAGCTTCCCCAGAAGGGAGGTGGAGGACCAGCTGTAACTACCCGGGTGTTGGCAGTAATTAAGACTAGTTAGCTGTTCTGTGGCTGAAGTCAAGATGCTGTAATCTTTCCCCATGAATTCACCTGCAAACCACTTAGGAGTAAATTTACAGTTTGGAAAACTGCATTAGTAATGATCATAATAGGTATATTTCTTCTAATCTTATTCCCTAATTGCTTTATTATGGTAAATAATTTAGCAATAGTTGCAAGTTGAAGGAAAAAATTTCCAGAGTGATGCTAACTGAAACACTTTAGCTGAAAGTTAAGTTTATGCTAATAAAAACTTAACTCCAGGTAGAATTCTAGCTTTGACTGGAATGTTGTCAAATATTGACCTTGTTGAACAGAAGCTTAAATCTAACAAACACTTCAGGTGAAACAGCTCCTTGTAGACAAACATTAGGTGGTTGGCTAAGACTTTTTAAACAAATTAGGAATATGAACTTGAAATGCTGCTCAGCATTTAATAGCAATTTCAATGGAAAGACCATGGGAGAATGACAGCAATAAGAAAAAAGATCTATTTAAAGAAAAAAAGAATTAAAATAAGATTGTTGGGCTAGTGGTTGCTGTGGGTTTTCACATACATACGTGTGTGTATATATATCTTCGCACTGAAAGTTTCTACAAAACAAAGTCATGAAAGCCATGCTGCTACAAATAATCCCTTGGACAGCTGGCAAATGACCAATTTTTTTTTGTTTAATTACCATTATATAGATAGTAGAACTTAATGGTTTCCTCATGTACTTAATACTCAAGAATGTGATACTTTTTTCCTGTGTGGAGGGACTACTTAAGCTATTCTAAATCTAACTCTCAGTATTTTTAAAGATGTCTAAAATACTCTGATTTCTCAATTATATCGATTTTCTTTTCTGTAAGTGGGAATGTTTCTTGCATTTAGTGTAACTCCATCATTGTACTTTTTAGCTAAAGTTCTGTGAGACTACTTGGACTGTGCTTTTATTGCATCTAAATGATCATTGCATTGGTTTTCTCCGCCTAAGGAATGTGCATGGGGAAAAGTGAATTCCTTTTATCTTTTACATTAAGTTTTACTAAATAGATGAAGATCTAATTATGCTTGGTATACATCCTCCCCAGATCTCAAAGCTTTTGAAAGAAGACTTACTGAATATATTGCATGTTTGCAACCAGCTACAGGACGTTGGAGAAGTAAGTTTGACGTTCCAAGGGGTAAACAGGATTCTGTCTTTCAAGCTTTTTAGGTTTACCAGTGTATATCTTTGATTTATGTTTGCCCAAACAAAAATCTGTGCTTAAACACTCTTTAAAATTTCTGTGGCATACATTCAAACACTCTGCAACAAGATCATACAAGATAACAAACTAATACTTTAACCAGAGTTAGAAGAATGAGGTCAGGATTGAATTGGCTCAAGGCTGAATTATTCTGGAAATAGTTGGGACAGTAAGCTGTATTTGTTTCTGTTTTGGTTTGGTTTTTTTGTTGTTGGTTTTTTTTTTTTGAAGACTCAAACTTCCCAGAGTCAGTATAGTTACTTGAAGTAAATGTAATTGGATTACATAGTCCCTATAAAATTAAAGGTGAAAAAGTTACAGCGGTGTGCCATAAGGGGAGAATATGTCCTCATCTCTGTTCTAACAGGAAAATTTGAAGGCGAGGGGAAGGTAAAAAATATCCCAGATGTGCTGCCATCTTTGGGATCAGTAGTCCATGGTGGAAACAGACTGTGTTTTTTTGTTCTAAGATTCTGCTGAAGTTTATATACTCAAAGAATACAGACATTTTTTAGAACATATAAAATAGCATCTTTTCTCCTGAGAGACCAAGAGGTTAATTTCAAATGAAGGAACTGGAGGAATGACTATTTAAAAAGCAAAACCAAGAACAACCCCCCCCACCCCAAAACACAAAGAAATGCCACCACTCTCGCAAGCCCCTTGTTTCAGAGCATGTGGGAGGCAAGCAGATGTTTTGAAGTAGATCTGTGGAACTTGTGCGTACCTACTGTAGGAATGCATTTGGCTTCCAGAATTGCTATTTACTATCAGGTATAATTTTTTTAAAAAAAAGTACCATAAACTTCTAGGCATATTTAAATGAGGTTTGTGTAACTAGTATTGTGTTCACTAGCTAACTTTTTCCCCTAAGTGCTTGTTTTGCTAGTTTTGTAATTCACGTAAAAGAGGGACCTTTTGCTTTAATTATAATGGAGTATTTAACGCAATGTTAACTTTTCCTCCTGTTATCCGAGAAAAAAAGTATTTCTGTAGAGAAGAAGCATTATGCTTTTGATACATCTTTTCCAACTTTCTTTCGAAAACATAACTTGTTAGGGTTACTTTTTTATTTTGTTTTTAATTTTGTAATATCAATAAGGAATATGCAACTCAATAGTAAATTATAGCAATCTTACAAACCTGGAAGTAGTATTTCATGAATATCTGAGTTTTGTTTTCAGGTTCTTTCCTATGATCCTAAAGGCTGGTAACTCTGTGTCTTCTCTTTTTTTGTGTTGGTTTTTGTTCCTGGCCCCCTCCCCCCTCCCCTGTAAAAGACTTTATTTGCATCCAGAACTTCAGGCTCCACAGAAAACACTCAGAACTGCCAAATGTCCAATGAAAGCTGCAAGGCTTTATGGGTGTGCAAGAGTATGAGCTTTCTCTGCTTTTATGTTTGTTCTGTTTTCTTTTTCCATCAACCCCTGTTCCCCAACCTTTTGTGGTCTCTCAGAATCAGTCTAGTATCTTGTATTACTCTGATGTGTATGTAGCATTATCCATTTACAGTGAATTGATTATTCTTCCTAAGCCATTCTGGATGTAGAGGTTTTTGTTACTCTTCATGTGCTAACGCTAACATGCCTTCTGACTCCTGTTTAAATTTTGTGGTTTTTTCTCTGTGTCAGCTTTCCTTGCTTGTAATCATGTTGATTGGGGTGGGGAGTGTAATGCAACTTAGATGTGCCACTGAAACTGCTGGTGCCAATGCCTCAGGCTTTTCTTATGTAGGAGAGCTAGCAGGATAGAAGCTTTAATTTTGCTCTGCAATTTAATGGTGCTGCATTTCTGTTGCCCCAGCTGCGTAAGCTCAAATAGCATATGCAGCATTGGTACAACTCTTACTCCAGTCTTCCAACTCATATTTTTGCTAACTGTGTTATTTTAGAAACTTTTTTTTCCCAAAGCATCAGGATGTTTTTACTTGACAGAATTTGGATTTTGGTACCTACTTGTCCCATCCAGGAAACTTGCACAGAATCTTTATGGCTTCACATAACAGAAGTTTCTTTGTCTATTTTCATTTCTACCTTCCAAGTAGAAGCTTTTCCTCCCTCAGAAGTGGGAAAAGAAATAAATGCTTAAGAGCTGCTACTGAAAAATAAATGTTTTTTAATAGAAGTGAGGTATACTGTTTGATTCTCGTTCTTTTCTTTATCAGTGATTCTGATAGTGGTATCAGTCTGCACAGCAACTGGTGCTTGGAATTGGTTAATAGACCCGGAGACACAAAAGGTAAAGATCAGGCTAATCCCGAATGTAGTCGGTTTCATAGCTTGGTGTTGCAGTTAAGTGGTATAGTATCTTGAAAACCAAAAGGCTAAAGGTGGTTCTCCCATGAAACTGGGAGATCTTTTTTAGTTAAGCTCTCAAGCTGTCTGGAATTGTTGTGGAATATGTCCTGGGACGATGCCTACCAGAATGCTATACCTTGAATGTTTATCTGAAGAATTGTTCACAAATACTTAGAAATGCCTGGAAACAGTATTGTTTTTTAATTAAGTGAACTAGGCAGCAACTGTTTTAGAAAGTATATAGTGGGACTAATATGATTTCTTTCCTAGGTGTCATTTTTCACATCACTTTGGAATCATCCATTTTTCACAATTAGCTGCATTACCTTAATAGGCTTGTTTTTTGCTGGAATACATAAAAGAGTGGTGGCACCATCAATGTATCCTTCAATCGTGTTTGTCAGGTTAAAAGTGTTGTAGTTACTGCTGTTGCTGAAGCGTATGCTAATATTGCTTTTTCAGTTTTTACTTTGTGTACAAGCATTAGCTGCTTTCCTTGACACAATCCACACAGTATAGCAGCCCGATGTCGAACTGTTTTGGCAGAATATAATATGTCCTGTGATGATGTAAGTGTTAGTGGTTCATTGCCTAAACCTTGTTTTTAAAAAAATGCAAATAATTTGAAAAGGCACACAGTTTTTCTTCTGAACAGCACTTGTATACACCTTAACATATTCTGTGTGTCTGTAAAACTGTGATGTAGAATACTTAGTATTGTTCTATGTGTTGTTTTAAACTTAGCCTGTAAAATTGAACTTGAAGTGCAACTGTTGGGCCCAACTTTCAGGGTCTAAACTTTTTTTTTTTTTCTGTCTTGCAGACTGGAAAATTAATTTTGAAACCTAGGCCTCATGTTCAATAAGGGCTGTCTTCCTTCAGTTTTTTCCACTGCCATGGAAACCAAAAATGACCTTTTTTTAAGGTAGTATGACAGCAAAAAAACAAACAGGACTGGTTGTCACTGCCTGGGAGTGAAAGTCTTACACAGTTGACAATGAAAGTGTGCAATATTACTTTCTGGAATATTTATCCAAATTCTTTGTTATCATATTATCAGTGCTTTTGCTACTTCTGATTACCTCTTTTTCAGTATTAGTATCACTTTTTTACTTCAGCTAGAACAGAACATACAGGTGAAGAATGTTAATTGGCTATGAAGTTGAACTTGAAAATCAAACCTCATTTGTGTTATGTGTCTTTGTAAATAGCAGATCGATGCCAATGTTCAGGAAAAGAAGTAATATTTGCTGTATGGATTTTTTTTGTTCTCATGAACAGTATTGAAAGGAACACTTACCATTCCCATGATGTTTTATTAGCACACTTACTGATTACAGCTGTCCTTGTCTCCTGGTCATTCTTTTTGGAACTGGTTAAAAGGCTTGCCGAAAGACTGTCTGTCTGTGCTGGAGAAAACTGGTCTTACTGTGCAAATATATCAAGGATCACAGTTGTCAAATTGTATATATAGTGCACCAGCCACTTTCATTGTGGTCATACGTAGCTCCTTGTTCGATGTGGTTCACAACACGGCTATTTTAAGATTTTAATATTTTAAAAATTGTCTTAAATATGCTTGTATCTTCCTGATTGTAAGGTTGTACTGTATCTTGAGTCCACATGCCCATTTGAGTGGATTTTTATGCTGTGATAATCTGAATATGAAACTAGTATTGCAAATGTATAACTTCAGATTTGGTGAAGAAAATATAAAGAGTGCCACAATAAAATAACAAAATTTGTTATTCAGAGTGTTAAAAACAAGGTGTAGATGTTATGCATAAAGTGTAACTTTGGAATAGCTAAAATTGTAAAGAATTTTAAGAGTTTAAGTTGTTCAAGGTGCCTTTTTAATTGTTTCAAACTCTTTTAATTGACTAAAACTGCAAAGCTGTTGCAACTTCAGTAACTCCTACTACAAGGTAGACTGGCTTTTAAAGGCAGCCTATTGATGTAACTTTGTCAGTTGAGACATGAAGAATTGTCTCCTGTAATTTTTCCAGTAAGTCTTCACGCCATCCATTATTTTTAACTGCTGTATATTTTGTAGGTTAATGTGTATAAAATAAATTCTTTTTATAAACAGATGTTATCTTCTTTTGTACTGTGCAAATACAGATCTCAAATGAACACAGAAGAACTTCAGAAGTTTATAGCTGAAGTCTGTAACTTTCATACCGGACCAACATTTCCTATATTTGATGTGGTTCTTACAGTTTAAGATACTGACACCAGAGAGAAAGTCCTTCAGTTTTGCATCCTACAGGTCAATCCTGCCTTCTGTAAGTGCTGTTGGAGGAAATAGTTTTATTCAACGTGTACCTCGTGTGAGTTTTTGGCCTGGGGAAACATGCACAGTAACCTCGTGTCCTCGGAGACCTGTAGGGACACGGCCGATGCGCGGGTTACAGGGCCGGGGTGGGTTTCGCCCGTTTGGCGGAGCAAGAAGGCGTTTCGCTGGTCTTGCTGGCGGTGCTTGCCCGGCCGGTGAGCCGGGCCGCGGTTCGCCACGGACGGCGCTGCCGCCTCGCTGTCTCTGCCTGCAGGAACCCCCTCACCTGGCAGAAAGCAGCTCCTCGGGGGGGAGGGCTGCTGAGCGGGGGCCGGGGCGTGGCGGGCCGGGGCTGCGCCTGCGCGGGGGCGCACACGTGGGTGCGCCGGCGCCGAGCGGCGCGGCGGCCGCGGAGCCATGGGGAAGAGCCGGGCGCGGCGGTTCCGCAGGGCTCCCTTCTCCCCCACCGGCCCCGAGCAGCGCCGCGACGGGGAGGGCGGCCCCGAGGAAGAGCCGGCCGCGGAGCTGCTGGAGAAGGTGCGGCCGAGAAGCGGTGGNGCCGCGGAGCCGTGCGGGGCGTCCACCGCCGCCCGTCCCTCCTGCCGCCGCGTCGCTTCTCGGGCGTCACGGCGGCGCCCGTAGGCGGCTCGGCAGGGAGGGGCGGCGGCGGTCCTGCCCCCGGCGGGCCGGCAGCTGCTGCCCCTCGCCCCCGGGCCCGGCACCCCGTCCGGGCTCTCGTTCTCCTTCCTGACCGTGTCGGAGGGGCTGGGGCAGAGCGAGGGGCTGCTCTGTGCCCCTCGTCCCAGGACACGCTTTCAGGTAGTTCTTGCAATGCTCGGGGTCAGGCTACCCAACTGCAGAGTTTTCTTACAGGTAGCCAGAGCTATGAGTCCAAGCTCCACACCTGAGAAATAACTGATAGAAAATGCTGAAAAAGACTGGGTTTGGCCACTTGTTGGCTACATTCCTGGTTTTGACTTAAGTATTACAGGTAAAAACTAGTTTAAACCTCCTCCTGTGTATGTCACTTTAGAATCAGAAGTAAAAATCTGTTTTCCTTTAAGTAAATAAATCCCCTTTGTTCACTTCACCTAACTGAACTCGTTGAACAAATCACTGCTTGATTATTCTTCTGGACAAACCTGTTTAGTCTTTTTAAAAAAAAAAGAGTAAAAAAAAAAGGTATATATAAATGCACAGGTGAGGATGAACTGAGATACCTCTGTCAGTTTCAGTGAGGCGGGATCTGAGGTACCACTCTTTTCCACTCTGCTCTTCAGCAGGTGTTTATCTTTTCTCTTAGGTTTTCAATGAACTCCATGACCTTCCAGGATAGGCACTTCCGTTGTTTTATTATTTTTGTGGTTTGCAATTCTTACATCACATCTAAACCTTTGTTACAGCACAAGTCAGTGTTGTCTGGTGGATGTAGAGAACACTTGCTTCTTGTCTTTAAGCAGATGTTTTTAGTCTGAAGACTATGATGGTTTTTTGTATTTTTTGATTCTTCAGTTTTTGTTTATGGTGGCATATGTTATGTCTGTTGTACTTCCTTGATGGTATTTTTCTCCCCCACTTTTGTCCATTTTTTTAAAAATGTGCTAATTGGAAGTAGATATGAGGTCTCACCAGTGCCAGCTAGTGTCAAATCAGTGTCTGAACTATGGCTCTCTTGTTAAACACCCAGAATAGTATTTATCTAGTCATGGAGTTAACACACGTAACCAAGGCAAAGGTTTATAAACTTCCATGGAAGTTAAAAGTTCTTAATTCCATTCAGGAGCAGTAAAACAGGAGCTACAGTGCTGGGCCTGCAAATCAGAAGGCAGATCAGTCTTTTCACTCAATAAAAACTTCCAGCTACCTTTTCCCTTGCCCCTAATCTGCCCTGTTTGTGTCTCCCCAGCTGCAGCATCCAAGTGCTGAAGTGAGAGAGTTTGCCTGTGCCAGTATTTCCAAGCTGTTGCAGCAGAAGCATGTAATCCCAGCCTTTCTGCAGAGAGACGTTGTCCGGTGCTTAGGGCCGTTGTTGATGGATCACAGTTTAGCTGTTCGTGAGACAGCTGCAGGTGCACTCCGGTAAGCAATTGTTAATATTCAGTTAGAATGAGGTATTCCTGGCATGCTAAAGAAAAGAGTCGGTTTTTGCTGTTAAAAGCCGTGAACTTGAGTACCAGCCTCTCTTGCTTTTAACTCCATTTTGACTAAGTATGCCTATGTCAGTTGAAGTCCTGAGTCAGAGGCTTTTCTTGCTCCAATAGGCTGCCGTGAGACTTTAATGTCAGGAGCAGGGTTTAAGTTCGTTAATACTGTTTTATCTACTCCCAGTGGAATGCACTGCTTTCCATCCTTATGTTAAGAAAAAAAGTCAACAGTTGTATGAAGAAATATAGAGAATTTGAATGCTGTTAGTATGGCATTTTGTGTCTTGATGACACTGTAGGAGTGGTGGGTTAGTTAGACAATGCACATAGCTGGCTTTTTGAGAGACTTGTAAATATTGAACAGCATCATTTTGAGTTGGTATTCTGCAGTCAGACCTACAGCTTGCTTTATTTGAACAAAAATGTAATGCTAATACTTGTTAACATTCATGTTGTATCTTACACTGAGTAATACCGGACAGAAGTCATGTTTTAGTACAGATAAGCTTTCTAGTTGCACTAGACAAGTAAGTGAAAATAATTTTTTTTTCCCAACATCAAAGTTATTCTTTTATGTTGGGAAGGTAGAAGACTAAAGTTACTGATGAAGCAGATTGAATTTAAAACAAAAAGTACCTTAACCTTTAGAGAAGAATACTGAATGCATGGTTTTTTTTAATCATTCCTGGAAAATATTGTATCTGATCCAAAGCATTTATTTTTTTTCCCAGAAACCTGAGTGCTTGTGGAGGATTTGAAGTCTGTGATGACATGGTGACAAAAGATATCATGACACCCCTTGTTGCACTTCTGAAAGAGGTGTGTTTATTCTGATTTTAAGACTGATCTAGCCATTGAATTAATTATCCCATTTTCAAAAATAGTTCAATTTTTGTAGCTATTATCAAGATAAGATATTTGAAAGATCTTTTAAAAGAATGTTTCAGTAGGTTTAATAGTACAGAGATTATTCGAGAGATTTCAAACAACTTGCTTCTGCCTCCTGACCTACTAACTTGGGTCTGTGGTGAGATTTGCTGCCTAGGATGATTTTTGCATAAACGGTCCAGAGATTTTGGGTCTGGCACATCAGTCAAGACAAGTCTATTCTGTCAGTCAAGATCCAGATCCAACATTTATGTTGCAACATTTTTCTAGTGAGGTTTTTTTGGTAAACAATTTTGTCTAAATGAAAGCTTGGATTTACAGTTGGGTAGTTACTGCTATTGTAGAATAATCTGTACTGAATACCTATTCTTTGTTTGGTCCAGGTGTTGCAGTGCAGTTTGGAAATTGCATTGAATTCTGTCACCTGCTGTCTTTGTATGAACAGCCTTGAGCAATACCATCATTTTCTGTATGTTTCTTCCCCATTTTAAAATATGGGTAATAGCATTATTGTAAAGCACAGCAAGATATTAGCTGAATTAATCCTTGTGATTAGAAAGAACTGTTGAAAATTGCATAAAGACTGTATTAGCAAGAAACAGCATTTCAGGTTCTAAAATTGCTAAGTATTTCTTTTTATAAAAAATGCTTCTGAAGACTGTTGTCTTCAGCAAAGCAAGTACTATAAAAGTCTTTCTACAGGCTAAATAAATTATCGATGATTCAATTACATTGTGGCCCAGTTTTCATAGAGAATAGGAAACTAGTCAGGTTTTCTGGTAATAAACACTTCATGAGAGATCTCTCCATTCACTCTGCTGCTAATGTTTTAAGTTTTTGCTTTTCTTCTTGGCTTGTTTGTTTCCCAAACCTGGTTCTCTTGTTTGGTTGTAGTGTAGCACTGGACTAGATGCTAGCCAGCTCTCTCCAAAGAAATGCAGAGAGATGAACAAAAATTATATTGAAGACATAGCCAATGAGGCTATTAATTTGCTGTGGAATATATGGTAAGTGCTGTGTAGACACTGGCCTTTTAGAAGAGTGAAATTAAATTGTTCCTGAAAAAGAGCACTTTTGAGTAATTGAGGCAGAAAAGCAATGACTGTCCTTGCATGGGAAGATGTATTCAGTTGCTGATTCTGATTTCTGATTGCATTGCTCCTATGTGTGCCTTGCTTAATAAATGGCAAGCCCTCATCTGACCTGAAATACAAGTTTATCTTCTACTGTAAATTAGTTTTGTAAGTGAAGGATTCTAAAAGTGCACAAAGTTGGTCATTAATTTTACGAGAGTGACTTTTTTTTTTGTCTATTGGTTGTTCATCCTAAGTTCTGATACTGTTTTCTGAACGTGTTCTGTCATAGTCTCCTGTACAGTTTGGGTTGTGGGGTCTTGCATGCAGTTCCTGTAGATCTTTATTGTGATATGGGAGATGGAGGAAATTAAATTCTGATCAGTGGACTCCAGTGCTCTGGGAATATGAGGAGTTTTTGTACTACTTTCTCCCCCTGTAGGGCATCCCAAAAGTTAATATTAAATGTTTGGACAAACTATCCCTTAGTGGCTGAAGCACTGATACAAATCTACTTAATTATGTGAGAAAGAATGTGAATTGTTCAATTAGTAGTTTACATTGGAAACACCAGGTGAAGGAAGACAAATGGCAACACTATTAATACAGAAATAAACATTGAAGTGATACAAACCTTTTCTGGAAGTTCTCCTTGAATTTTGTGTTGTTTCTCTTTGTTTTGTAACAGCTCCACATCATTATACAGTTTGGTCCATACAGAATTTTGTTTTGTACTGTACAGTATTTCAGTGGAGCTGCCTCTATGTCTGTCTGTATGGTATGGCTGCTGGCTTGAGGCCTCATTTGTAAACTGTTTTTTTAAGGGACTGGAATCTAGAACAATACAGAAACTGCTTGGTCAGCACCTTACACAGAATACGTGACCCTTTGTGACTCTGACTCAACAATGTTTTGTGTTCATTTTTTTTATTGCTTTTGTAGACATAAGTGCTTTGGAACAGGAACTATAATAATTAAGCGTGCTATAAATCACTTTTGTATTTTGAGCTTCATGGCAATGACCGTGAACTGCTGACTTCATTGCTAAGTTTGGTACTGATAAAATTGGGGCTGGCATTGATGCTGAGATATAATATCTTAAAAATCTTCAAATTTTTGAAGACCCTTGTAGCTAGTTAGGTCCCATGCTTTTGTAGTTTGAATTTTTCTTGTATCAATATATTAGTTTAAAAATGGGAATAGCTGTGAAAACTTGAAGAAACACCAATCCCGCTGTTAGGTAATTAAAAGTAAATGTCACATTTAGCATTGATTTAGCATGCATTTCTGAATGTTAGGATAAGTAATTTTCTGGAGTAAGTGAATATTGATGTGAGAGGCAACAGCCCCGCTCTGTTGTTGGTGGGTTTGTGGGTGAAGTCTTCCATGGCTGCAGAAAGCCCTGGGCTGGCTTGTAGCCCGCAGCTATAAGCTGCCTTTCATGCTCTGGCTGGCTCTGTCCATGTGAGACTGTACTTAGGCTCCTGAATGCTGTGCGTGAGGAAGAAGCTGGCAGAAGCCAGCTTTCCTCAAAGGTGTCCAGGGTATTGCAGCTTCTCTTTCTCCATTTTACATAGAGTTGATCATAACCTCGATAACGAAGGATAGCTCTTTCACTAATGTGTATTTCTTAAGTAGGTTTTTAAAATGTGAGTAATAGTGAGTAAAATGTTGTTACAGTAATTTTTTCCTGGGAAAAGTGTTTTGTTAATCTTTTTTATGCATTAGTGAATGCAACAATACTGCAGTATCCATATTCAATAAAGAAGGATGTCTGGAGGCTGTGTTACATTACATGAAGAAATTTTCCACGAATGTGGATCTGGCTATTTCAGTAGGTAAGTGGTAAAAAGAGAAGATAAGGATTCAAAGATTTTTTTTTTTCTTTATTATGTGAATGTAACACCAATGTCACATCCACTGCGTAATGCACCTGCCTTAGTGTTACTTAAACTTTACACTGAATATAAGACTTTAAATTCCTTCCTGGACAGCACATCGTAAAGAAGTTGACATCTGTTGTGCTTGTTTTCAGTCCAAAGGAGAATGGCTTATTGGTGGTTACATGGGAGGAAAAATTTTGTTGAAAGAAAGCTCTAGACGGAGGCTGTGTTTTTCACTTTGTTTTCTGGTTTTGGTAATGAAGGGTTTAATTTGTAGAGCATAAGGACATAACCCATCTTAAAAAACCCCAAACAACTCCTGTCACTTTCAACGTGTTTTTATTAGTAGTATTGTTACTATAGTCTTATAATGGTCTTACAAGTGTTGTATGTGCTTGCTGTGGTTTTTTTGGTTTTTTTTTCTAGGCAGTATATAATGGAGAAATTGAATTTTGAGTAGCTGAAATTAATATGGCTTGTCTGGTGTGGTACTGTCCTCACCTGTTTTATGTACAGGTTTGCCTGAGAATGTGATTTAATAGAAAACACAGTTTGTGAAGGACGGTGTCATATCATTACAACATGATGTTGCATGAAAGGTTTTTTCCTGTGCTTGTTTCATTACTCCAGCTTTCAGGAAGATAATGCTTTCTCATTAGGAGAGTGGAAGCTACTATTGGGTTTGTTAATTATCTTTGTGGTTGTTGTTGTTTGCTGCAGCAAACTGTTTGCAGGCAGTGACGGAAGATAATCCAGATCTTCTTTCTTCATTCAATGCTTCTGCACAACAAGTATTGGAAACCGTGATGTTGTGTCCAGAGAGCACAATGAAGCATATCCTTCTGAGAACACTGATAGCAGGTACGATGCTCGAGGGCGTTCGTTGCTTTATGGTGGAGAGCACAGCAGGTAAAGGAGGGTTGGAAGGACAGGAGGCTTAGTCTTCTCTGCTGTAGTCTGGACACCCGATCATCAAGGCCTGTATAGATGGTTTGTGAGGTTATTTGTGCCTCTTGGGATTGTGTTTTGGATCAACCAAATAATTGCAACTAGTTTTAAAACTGTCTCAAATGCTTGATTCTGAATTCAGAACCTGCTCAGTGTGGTAACCCATTTTAACTGTTCATTGGTTTTCAACAGTGAAATGAGTCAATAGTAAGCAGTACAGAAATTATTTTGATTTTAATAGGCGTATTTACCTCAGATTCTCTACATTGTGTTCTTCTTTCCACCTCAAATGCTCAACCATGGTGATTTTTGATACTGGAGTGTAATAAATTAGTTTAATTTTGAGAATCCTTAGAAGACGGTATCTCACGTGGATTTGTTATCACAGGTAAAAAGTGTCACCAAGATTGCTCCGCATAAATATTCTTTGTATCCCTACATGCTGAAAATTACTTAAGCTTAAGATGTGGGCATAACATAGTTATTACAGATTAGTATGTGAAATGCTAAACAGAAAAAAATACAAGTATGTAGAGAAAAGACTTGAACATTCATACTGAAATATAAGCACTGAGTATTTAACTAGTGGAGGCTGTGTCCTTACAAAATACATGGCTATTACAGAGCTGGGAATTGAGTATTTTAACAGATAACAACTATCTCATGTTTAGGCACTATCTGGAATATCAAGGATACCATTCCACCAGGCAGCCTGGGAAGCATGGTTAATGCAATCCTGAAGATTTTTTCAGAATCATTAGCAATAGATGCTGGCGAAACAATTATTCGTATGAATGAAGCTGAAAAAAACAGGTTAAAACTTGCTGCGGAGGCAGAAACTGAGGAAAACATGAGTGATGTTATAGACAACTCTGTTTTGAGTGAAGATGATGACATGGAAGAAATACCAAAAGGAAAAGTCAGAAGAGAAAGTGACATTTCAGACCTACTTCCAGTAAGTGTGGCTGGCTCGCTCTCAGAGAGCTTAGTGCATTTGGCTGAGCATCTGACTGGTCTTGACTGAACGTTAACCAGAGTAGCTACCTATCAGTGTTACTAATCCTAACTCCCAAATGGCTTGACTATTTTAGCTAAAACTTAAAAGCTGAGCATGGAGAATTTCAGCTCAACTTGTTCAAACGTGAGGAAGTTGCACAGCACATCAGGAAAGCACATTTCCATTTTTTTTCTCTAGTGGAAGGTGTAGGGTTATCTGACGCTTTTCCCTGTAGCCACTGCAGGAAGTTCTGATCTCCGCATAAAGCGAGTGAGACTTTCAATGGTTGTAACCATTCAGTTGTGAGTGGAGATGACACAGAGGTTAACGAATGCATTCACTATTGCGTACATAAAACGAATAACAGAAATAAATGTTTCTGTTAGGACTTCAGGTAACGTTAGATAATCTTTTCTGTTACAACTTTAGTGCAGGTGGCATTTCTTAAATGTAAAATTTGTTCTGAAGCATCCAGCAGAAAGATGATAGGTTTTGTTTGCCTCTTGGTTTTGTTTACTTTTTTTTTTTAATGGGAAGGGATGAGAAAAGGAAATGGCTGGATTGTATTTTTAACTGACAGCCTGGGTACTTTAAATTGCGCTGAAATGTTGTTTTACAAAACTAAATTTGATTCATATTTTTCTTTTTTAGTCTGATAAGTGGGAACTGAAAGAAGTGACAGCTTTACTGATGGCTCAACAGACTGCTCTGGAAATCATTGTTAATATGTGCTGCAGTGAAGGTTTGTAGGAATCTCATTGCAAGTGTTGCGGTGCATTTTTCTTCTGGAATAGGTCATGTTTAGTTTGCTGTTTGGTGATCTTAGCTTTTAAGGGTGGATGCACATAGACTTCTTGTCCTTGATACCCTCATCTAGGAGGCAGATTGGATTGTAATTTCTATTACTAATTTAAGTGTTTTTTCTCATTTAAATAATTTCTATTGCTTACATATTTTTTGCATGATACTACATGTGCCAACATTTAAGAACAAACAAAAAAGTACTTGTGCCAAAGAGATATTTCCTAAAAAGTATTACAGCAAATTCTTTGTTCAGTTAGAACGTGATCTGAGTGTTTATCTGATACAGTATGGATGTGAATCCTATTGCAGGACTGGGGCATCAATCTTTTTTAAAGCAGATAAATCTTCTAGTTTTGATTTATTTTTGATACTACAAGTGTTGCAAAAGAAGGAGGAGAGACAGCTTTTGCATGCAAATCTGGCAGCAATGCAGATTTAGGCTGTTCAGAGTTTTTTTGAACAGAAAGAAAGGCTGTTACTCAGGGGGGAGTAGGAGAAATAGATACTCTGTGTCTTCTGTGAGCTCTGATACTCGGTTTAGATAGCTTTTCTTGAAATCTTCAGGAAAATGAATAAAGGATTCTCAGGTTCTATTTAAAACAAACAAACAAACCCCGCAAAACTCAAAAAACCCCTCCAAAACCTGAAAATTGTAATTGCTAGTACAGTTCATGAGCCTGATGCAAAAGTAATTGTGTAGAAGATAACTTTCTAAGTAATCTTTCACGTTCTAATAAAATCCACAGTAATACCCAGATATTCCCAGTGGTGATTTTTTTTTCTCTTACAGCGCAAGGAAATTCTGCACCTAGTATATGAAGCTTATTTCATAACTGCATTTCTCATCTAATGAGCTTTAATTCATAAGATCTTCCCTTTAATTGGAAAATCTCTTGTGGATAAGCTGTATATTAAGCTATTCACTCAGTGTAATGTAAGGTTGATTGTGTTGTATTTCACTACAGTACTTCACCCATTCATGGGCAGGCAGAAACATAGTCTGTAGAAATTAAGAGGAATCCAGAGGCAGCTGTTCATTTAATTTTCAAGTTATTTGAGGACTAAAATAGCTTTAGCCATTATGCTGAGTTTATAGAAACACTCAGCTTGCCACAGAACTGTGGGAAACAACCAGGCTGGCAAGAGACATGTTTTACTGAATGCTGGCCGGCATTTGGAAGAAGCAGAGCACTGTCCTCTTAACGGGGACACGGGAAGGAATCCAGGAGACTCCAGCATCACTGTCCAGTCTGTAGTTTGTAGGTTACCAGCGCTAGTTATGATGGGATTGCCATTGGAAATGCTTCTGAATTTCCAAGAACATTACAAGAAACCTGATCTTAGTTATGGGCTAATGTTCCAGAGTCCTGCTCTGCCCTGGTCACTCACTGTTGAACATATGTTGTCTTTGTCTTTGTTGTTGCTGAATTGCATGGTCGGCTCATGTAGTTATCATTTAATTTTTAAAGGAGATTTTTGTTTTCTTTGCTTTGTAAAGATGCAGATGGAATTTTTTTAGAAGAGGCAAGAGACTGAAAGGGGGGATGTCTGCTTTGTTTTCATGCTTGTTGCCACTGTGGGTTAGTAAAGCATAAAAGACAACCGTTTTCTCATGCAAAGGCTATTAACGCTAGCATATTATGGCTGTAGAATTAACTAGATACTACCATAAGCAAAAGAAGATGCTCATGTGATCAAGTTGTCACAGCCTGGTGAGTTACTTTGCATCAGATAAACAGTAGTCATCACTTTCAAATAAATTCTTAAGCTGCTGCACAGTGCAGGTGAAATGTGCTCATTTAGACCTTTCTTGCTGTATTTTAAGTGAATGAATTTACCTTTTGCCACAGAAAAAGTGCATGGCTGTTACCGTAGTTACTACAGTACCTGGATCTCATGTGAATCTGTGTTGTCAGAAAAAATTACTTGAGGGTGAATATGATATTTTTTCGTCATAGTAGTTGAATGTCCTGACCTATGTACGCAGGCAGAGCTTTCACCTGTCGGTGAGGAGGATCAGTCCAACTTAGGACTTGCGTAAACACCAGTGTCACACTAGTTGAAATGTAACCAGGTTTAAAACAACTTTAGATAAATCAGTGTAAACCCTGTGGATGTAGCTATATCACTTTAAATATAAATGATGGACTCAGCTTGTGCTTGTCAGGCCAAGTCTGCCTTAAGCCATTGACAGATTATTCACCTTACAGTAGCTGTGCCGTTGGTAACACTGCCTCAACCCCTTTCGCCATGTCTTCCCTTACAGATTTGCTAGTAGAGTAAATCATGTAAGTATAAACCTAGTTCAGGTTTATAACTACAAACCTAGTTTAATTTACTTAAAATATATTGCCTGAAATGGCTGTCAGAGATGATCTGGCTTGCTTTGGCTTGTTTTGCTGTTGTCATTTCCTTTCAACTGGTCGTGCTGTGGAGACAGTAACATCTTCATCCAACCTAGTTACTGCCCAGTCAGAGGACATCTGTCTGTGGCTTCAGTATTGCCAGAGGAATCAGTTGCCTTAAACTGATTGCAGTTAGTAAACAAGTTAAGTTACACTGGTGTATTTGCATGCTTGAATCTACCTTAAAAAGTAAAATGCTACAGTCCAAGTTAAAATGCTAGTAAATGCTTTATGAAATGTTTCTTCTATACTTTTTTTGATCTTTAAGTGAAGCATAGCTAATATTAATGAAGTACCTGTGTATGAAGAACCCCCTCATAAAAATACTTGTTGCCTGAGTGAATATAAAATAAATATTTTTTTAAAATAATTTAAACAAAAGTAGTACAATATTTAGAACTGTGGCTTAGTGGCACTTGGTTTGTGTGGACTTCGTTAGAGCCCAAGAGCTTAAAAGACTCCTAAACCAATAGCTGGAGCCAGGTTTAATTGAGAAGTAGGATACCTATTGCATAAGTGATGTTACATGTACAAGTCTGTCTTCTGTTCTCAGATCCCTCTGATGACGAATGGGAAGAACTCTCCAGCAGTGATGAAAGCGATTTGTTTATGGAAAACTCATACAATGAGGGGGGTGGGCTGCTAATGTCACCCCTGTGCCTCTCTGATGAGGTTAACTCAGCGTTTCTGAACAACCTCATTCCAAAGAAGGTATTGTCTTTTTTTTTTTTTTTCCCAACACATAGTACGGTCTTGTGCCTGATTTGTATCCCAAGTTAGGCAAACAAATTATCCCAATCCATCTGGAGAAAGGGAATATTTTTTTACATCAGTTTAGCTTCACTTTTTTTGGCCTGGAGGTGGAGCATCATCACATGAGCTGTATTGACCTAAATAATTTCTTCATGTAAGTGGAAATAGAAGATTCATGTGTTTCAGAAATCTAGTGCTTTTATTTATTTTTTTTTTAATTTGGCTTTTCCAAAATACAAAGTTTATTCCTTGATTTGGACATGAAAAAGTTTACCTGCAAAAAGAAAGGAAGCTTTGAGTAGAAGTGTGACTGCCAGATTTCCATATTAGCTAAGTGAGGTGGAAGTAACGTATGTGAATGGCAACAGTCGGCACTGAAAAAGTGGACGTTCCTCTTTCCCCCTGTTTTATACATAGTGTCTGAAGTACAATATTTGACACTGACAAGAATTCAGATGTTTCAGAGTTTTGCTCATTCCTATTTGGGGTTGTAAAGATTAAGTTCGTCATTTGAATCAGTTATTATGCTAGTTGAGCAGCGTGGTATAATTCTGACCCAAGACATCAAGGTGCGAGATGATTCAAGACTTTTTGTACTTAATAGGAAATAGTCTAAGTTTCATGGCAAGGTCTTTTAGACTTGCAGCTGTCTGAAAATTCTGTAACAGAATCTGTAAGAAGGAAGATGTAAATAAAAAAGAATAGCAGAGACCTAGAAAATCACTGGATACTTAAAATATGCTATGCTAAACCCAGTGTATAATTGCACCATTTGAATGATTGAGGAAGATTCTGGCATTTTTAGCAGGTGAGACACTTGCTACATGGAAGGCTTTGAAATACGTAGTTTGAAGTATCTGTTTGACATTAAGCTAAAATTTCACTCTTCCCCACAAACACACCTAAAAAAAAAAAAGAAAAGGCTTTATTGCTAAACCTTTCTTTTTCCCCTCCCCAGATTCTTGAAAAAACTGCTTTTCCGAACAGTGTTGCTCTAGACATCTGTATGCACAATCCGCCTTGGAAACCATTAATTAAAAAGTAGGAATTTCATTGTCTCTCTTACTATTTTTCATGTATATTCAGTTGTTTTAGAACTCTTAAAAGGATTGTCCATCTTTGGGTTGCTTTTAAGATCTGGACAGTGGCAGATCTGATGCGTGATTTGGAATAAAGAGATACAAATGTTTGTGTAAACTGCACACCGGACCACAGCCTTATTTAATTCAAGATCCTTCTTTGTGTTTTGACATCTGTTTTCAAAGAGATCTGCTAAGTGCATTTTTTGTTTGTTTCAGACTGAATGCGGTGCAGTGTAGAGCTTTAACATGTCTTCATAGCATTTTGTTAGTGTCAGATGTGGATTGTCTTGGAGGAGCTTCAGCACTTCAGTCCCTTGCACAGCATCTCTCACAGCTAGTCTTTTCTAAAACGGGTAAGATGTAAAGGGGCTTGCTGACCTGTTTCATATAGATATAAGGTAGCCATGTACATTGTGAGGTTTTAATGCCATTTTAATACTAATTTTATCCCTTTGCTCTTTCAAAATAATGATACTGAATGTTGGAAATGTGCTGACAAAAGAGTGTATCCTGATAGGATGTGTTTATCCAAATTGCAACTTGAGCAAGTATGCTCCTAATGCAAGAATGCTTTATGTCTATGTACGTGCATGCAGAAAGTCACTAAGTTAGTGGATGAACCCTGCCTTGCTGTAAGACCAGAACTGTTTGCTTGATCATATTTGTGATAATAGCAGTTTTTTCATCAATCACACAAGCCATGAAGAAGATGGAACATTTTCATTTTAAATGTGCAAACAAGCCTAATGAGACGTGAAAAAAAGAGTATCTAGCATCTAGCAAAGTCTTTCACATGATTTTTTCTGGGAATCTTACAAAATTATAGCAAAGGTGGTTGTTGCAAAAATCTTGAGAATGTACATGCTTTTTACAGTGGGAAAGATAGCAGCCACCTTGTCTCCAGGATATGCTTTATGCATATGATTTGCATAGCTTTATTGAAAATATATTTGCAATAAGAAAATATGCAAAGTTTCTATGACTAAATATTAAAGCTCTTTAACTTCCTGTTACGGTGGTGGTTTGATTTGAATGGAGACAGCAATAAATTTATGATATTCTAAAATAGTATTTTTAGAAAACTGGTATATGCTGGTAAACACTGTAATGTATCCACTGTAGTTCCTCCAAAGCACATTATTTCATAGAGATACTGTGATGGTTTCCCCATAGATCTGCTAGTATCAGTATTGTTGGATGGTCTAGTGTAGATACGCAGCAGTTAGCATTTCCAGCTACCTCCTGTAATCTTAATACGTTAGATCAGTATCATTACAATAATACTGTTGGACCGTTTATGTTATGATCTCTCTATTACTAACACTAGAGAAGCTGAACTGACATTAAAAAACAAACAAACAAACAAACCACACACACCCCCAAACAAACAAACAAACAAATGGTTGCAAGCTGATGATCTGGTTCCTTAATGGGCTGCTTCATTCAGACTATTTTGATAATCTGTTTTTGTTTTAAGGTCAGTGATGATGGCTTTTCAGAAAATAAGAGATATTCTTAGAGGCTGGAAAAGCCTGCCAATTCTCAAAATTGTCAGAAAACATTTTTCCAAAGACAGATCTGTTGAAGTCTAGCATACACATGGCTTTGTCATTTCTTGTCTCTTAGAAGCTTGAGAAGCTCAGTTTTCTTCCCTTCCTTCAAGCATCTTCATTTGCAGTCACAAATGTGGTGTAGTTCTTATTTGCTGTAGTGTATAGTATGACACTGCATTAATACTTGAAAATGCATCTGCCTGCAAAACACACTTTTTTCTCAATGTCATTAAAAGCATGCGATCAGTCTATGGGAGCATTATTACTGAGAGCATAGTGCTTGAAAAACTAAAATGCAGGAAATGAAAATAAATATGAAGGCATTTGCGAGGAAGTTCACATAAGATACTTGTCTCATGCTTGAAGAGCAGGACTTGCAAGATTTCAGCATCTACATGTTATGCTTTGCAATAGTCAGAAAGTTCTTAGATGAAACTGGAGTACCCTTTTCTTAGCTGAAGACAGAGGGTACTGGCCCATGTCCATTTTTGTTAACATGCTATTTTTTTAATAGTTAAGTGCTGTGTAATGGACACTGCCAGATAGACTTGATAACATACCAGCATGTGGTTAGAAGGAATTCTGTTGGTTTACAGGGTGAAAAAGAGGCATAAAGATCTAATTGCTTACATGAGAAACGAGGAGATACGCATGAAATAATCAAGAGTTTCTGCATCTGGAGTAGTCCAGAAAATAAGAACACATTAGAGGAAAATAAAAAGCTTTGAGAAATGCAGAGTACATATTGAAGACGATGGCTGGTGTTGATGAATTTGTAGTTAAACAACAATAATACAGTGTTTGAATCATACATTTCTGAAAGGTTATTAAACCACCAGAAAACATGCTCTTCATATGAATTGGAAAGAGTCCAGTGTTCTGGGTGTTTAAAAAGCCTGCTTAGAAGACAGAAGAAAGGAGTTAAAGTACGTAGTCAGCTTCTGTAGTTTTCTCAGTTCCTGTATTATGGCCTCCATGTGATACCAGTTTTCAAGCTTCTGTTCTGACGGCAGTGGTTTGTACCATATGTTAGGTCACACAAGTGTCTTAACCAAGGATGTGCCTGAAAATGACGACCAACTGTGGTCTAACTTCCAGATTCAATTAATACTGAATTCAAACAAAACACTATGGTTACAACCTACAAAGACCAGTCTCTGAAAATCTAGCCCTTCCTGTTTGTGGTAATACCTGGAGGAACAATTAAGGAATTTGTATTTCTTTGCTTCTCGTATCCTTCATCTTCCTGTTTAACTTTTGGCTCTGGGTTCAATTCTTTGACAGAACTCCCTACAGACACAGAATTCCTGGAAGCCATAACCAGTGCTTTGAGGGCTCTCCTACAAACAATGGCATCAAAGAACATCTCCCAGGTAAAAGCTTTCAAACTCAAATGCTCTGGTAGGTTCAAATTCACGTGAGATTGTGCTGGAAAGTTTTTGAAATAAAACCATTTAAACAAAGTGCTAAATTTCAGCACCTGTGAACGCTGAAAGAATAGATTTAATAGCATTCACTCTTTGTATTTTTCATGGACCTTACAGGAATACTTTTTAATATATCTCCTCCTTAACATGTAAACAGATGAAAAGTATTTCAAAACCAAAATAGAAATAAGCCGCAGTATCTTTAGGAGATGGATATAATGACAAGCGTTGAGTAAATTAGCACCTACAAATGCGGATTCTTTATTTCCTGATGTCATCTAGTTGAAGCTGGTTGTCCTTCTAGAATCCTGGTTGGACATGAATTAGTGAGCTAAATATAGGAATGAAGCATAATAATTTGTTATACAAGACGTAATACTATATGGTCTGGTGGTCCTTTCTGGCTTTAAACTGAAAAATGAGCTTCTATACTATAAGTTGTAATGAGATGGAAATAGCTATTGAGCTAGGCAAATTTGTGAAAATCCCTTTGGGCTCAGAACTTTTTCCTTCAGCTTCATGACAGCCTTGGTTATGTTCCCAAAGAAACACCTTAAGAAGTTGAAAGGGAGAGTTTAACTGTTTTCTTGCTGATTACATTTTCAGAATTCATGTAGTTTTCATAATACAGGATACTCTGTTTCTCTGTTATAAATTTGCTTGTGTTCTGTAAAAGCAAATGATCTAAATGTCATATTTGAGAATTTCCATGAAAATGTAAATATGTCTATCTTTTTTTTTTTTTTTTTTTTTTTTTTTTCCTTTCTCCCCCCTTTGCTAAACAGTGTATGACTCCTGAGCAGCTACTGACTTTATGTGAAGCTGGTATTCACAGCAGCAATGCCAGTGTTAGAGTGAACGTAGTGAGCATCCTTGGAATTTCTGGCAGCGTTCTGGCAAAAGGACAAGATACAGCTGAAACACTAAAGGTGAAAAAGCAAACTTTGCATTGCAAGCCTAAAACAGTTTTGATACTTCTTTCAACTTCTTTAAGCATTGCTGGAAGAATCAATTTTTCTCTCTTATTACAGATGATTGGAAAATTTCTTCTTGAGGTTGCTATGAAGGAATCTTCTCTTGTGGTAGCAGGGGAAGCCTTGGATGCACTTTTTGACGTATTTGCAGATGGTAAAGAAGCAGAAAAGGCGGCAGTACAGGTCAAGCTGCTTCCAGCACTGAAAGAATTTCAGCCAGTGTTCAAAACGAGGGTAGGCATCAAATGCAGCCAGTGTAGGGTCTCAACATACAATGTGGGTTACAGCTTTGAGATTTGGGCTGCTAGAAGAGATAATTAAGCAGGAATGTATGGCTTTATAAGATGACCAAAAAAAAGAAAAAAAAAATTGAATTCCTGATATTCCACTTTAGAGGAAAGCAAATACACTTACCTTGCAGTTTATGGAACCGTCAGGGTAACAGCGCAGCATCTGCATTGCAACATCTGCATTACACCATCAGCATTATTGATGTCCAAATCATGGTATTGTTCTGAAACCTTGTAAAAAAACAGTCCTGCAGATGTCTCTTGGAGGAGAACAGCTAAATTGGTGGGAGAGAAGTCCCTTCTGAAGTTATTTTGACATCTTTTATTTTTAACTTGCTGTAGTTGCAGGTGGACATTTTTGTTCTGTGGTTGGTTAATTAAAATAGATCATTTATTCTGTATTTTCAAGAATCACAAGGCCAAGGCCAAAATTCTAAACTGTAATTTTAAGTACATCCTTGTCTTAAATAGAGAATGACCTTCAATATGTTGTTTGTTTAGTCAGATGAAGCCTGAGGAGACTTTCATAGTCTTAAGCTAAGCACTATACACACAAAACACACACATGATAGTGCTACAGTTGTTGGTTAATTAGATGTGCAAGGTCTTTCATATTAAAAGCTACAGAAAATAAGTGTATGTTTCAGATTTATGAGTGAAATAGCATACCAATAGTAGTCTAGTTTTAGGCAGAGATGTATTATAGTAAATTGACTTGCAGAAATAATTGCTGGCTACACATGTGCACACGTGAACATGTTGCAGTTCTCAAAAGGCATGGGTAGCACGCCTTGATAGAAGACATATGCAATTACTATGAACTTTAGGTGATCTAATAGGAGAAACTTCTCAATTAGTAAAGTATGTATTTCTTGGTTTTACAGATGCGAAAAGAAGGCAAAGGACAATATAGTACAGATCAACTTTGTGTTCTTGACAATGTGAAGATGAATTTGAGAAGATTCATTGCATATCTGGAGACACTAGGGAAAACCCCAACTTGAAACATCGAGGAACTTTAAACTAAGGTTTCCCTTACTGAATACTGTTTTCCAAAAATATAACCGTTTTGAACTTCTAAAATTTATTGAGCAGAGCAGTTTTGCTTTCATGTTAATACTGCATTTTTTACATTCAGTATTTTTATACATCTGGGTTGATGCAATATGAAAGTCACATCAGCATATACAAAAACATAGCATACTTTGCGATTAAGTGTTAGCAGTGGTAAGAATGTGCTCTTGCAGTCCTGAGGGTCTGTACATAGCACCACTGTCATTGTTTAGAAATCCTCACATATCCTGGCAGAAAACTATAATTGCATGAAAAAGTAATTTAGAGAATATTCTCGGTTATGCGTCAGATCAAGAATAAAATGTTAAAAGCTTAAGATATTTTTCAGGGAATCGAGCAGTGGCAGAATGTTCGTATTTGCTATTTGCTCTTACCTATTTCCAGAATTGCACAAGCACTTATGGCAAGCTTCCCAAGAGAAGTGTGTGGATTACTATCAGAACTTGGATCTGTTACTTCATGAGGTTCATCGAAGAGAAAACTGTTTCAAATTCATTTATGATAAATTCAGTATCATAGCTTTTTGCTGTGGAAATCAGTGTAAGAGGATCCTACGCTTATACACAGGTCCCTGTTTTTACTTCATTTTGATTGGTATTTCTGAAAATCAAGTCTCCTGATTTACTTTCTTCCTTGTAATTCTACATCAGGATGAATTTGAATTCAGGGAAGTAGTAAACTTAATTAAAAGTATTTTTATATACTGAGGTATTACCTAAAGTAACTTTATAGTTGCTTAAAATATCTTTTTCAAATATTTGTTATAGAGATTTTTAAGCTGTAAAATACAGAACTATTTTCAAAAAATGTCACTGATTCATGAAGATTGTATGTGAATTTCCATATATCAAAAACTTTGGTTTTGTTTCTGTGAATGAGATCCTCTCATACAGTTTTTTTTAAGGAAAAAACCCACAACCAAACACAGAAGCATTCTGTTATGCTGATTTTTGAAATGGGAGTTTTTTTTCCCCCTCTTCTCTTAATGTGCTGCCTTAGCACAGGCATCTAGTTTTTGGCAAAATTTTGCCCATGGTGTTAGGCATGGAAGTACAAAGACCAAATTTGCTCCGTTTGTTAGATTTCAGTCCTCTTAGATTGGAAAGCTGGCTCAGGAACTGACTGGATAACTTGCAAATGACTGACTTTATGAGATCCTGACATATGGTATTTTGTCAAATGCAAGAGAAAGTGAAAAATGAGTTTAAGCAGCTATACTGCCTGGAAGTCCTGTTATTGCTATTACTTTACAGGAGTTGAATGAAATGTGTGAAGTGATCCGATGCCTGCTAATCAAATGAGTGAGTGAGTGTGTGGGATCGGGCAGGCTCAAGGGCCATTGAGCATGGCCTGGAGAAGTCCAGGAGAAGTCCTGAGAAGCATGGAGTGGTTGAAGGGTTATCCTGGGATTTGGCAGGGGCAGGCGTGAAGAGGGCTGGAGTGTAACAGCTGAGGAAAGAGTAGCTAGGTGGATTATGGCATAAGACTGCACAGTGCATGGATTTTAATCCCAATGTTAGTTACATTTGCTTTACGCTGAAGATAGTATAATATTAGCCTGATAAAAAGCATTAATATTTGTTTGGAGCACTTAAAAGGACTTTCATGCAGAAAATTCTGCTCTCATTTTCTGGGTGCTCCATTGAATTGCATGATGATCTAGGTTGGAAAGGATCTCTGGAGGTCTCTTAGTCTACTCCCCTGCTCAAAGCAGGACTTACTTTGGAGTCGGATGGATTGTTCTAGGCCTTGAGCATCTCAGAGGATGGAAATCCCACAACTCTGGACAGCCTTTTCCAGTGCTTGACTGCCCTCGCTGTGAACACTTTCATATTTCTTTTTCCCCTTGTACCTAGTAGGACTTCCCCCTGCTGCAAAATGTCCTTTGACTGCACACCACCATGAGGAGTCTGCCTCCATCTCCTCTTATAATCCCCATTTGGTAGTTGAAAACAACAATTATATTCCCCTCTTCTCCAGGCTGCATAAACCCAGCTCCCTCAGCCCATCCTTGTACATTGTGTGCTCTAGCCCTCTAACCATCTTGGTAGCCTTCTGCTTGACCTGCGCTACTGTGTCTTATACTGGGGGGCCCAAAACTGGACACAGTATTCCAGATGTGATCTCATGAGTGCTGAAGAGAGGGTAGTGATCGGTTTTCTTGACCTGCTGGCTGTGCTCCTGCTAATGCAGCCAATTATTTGTTAATGTTTGTCACTGCAACGGTGCACTGCTGACTTCTCTTCAACTTACTGTCCACCAGGACACTTAGGTCCTTCTGTACAAAGCTGCTCTTTGGTCTTTCAGTCTAGAGCCTGCTCTGTTTTATGGGCTTACTCTGTCCCAAGTGTAGGACTCTGCATTTTACATCAAGTGTAGCAGTCAGAATCTGGTTCCTGGGGACTGTTAGAACAATTAAGTATGTTATTTTTTGTTTAGGGATTTTTTTTTAGGTTACTAATGAGAAGGAACATTTCACCTTCAAATATGAATCAGAAAGTTGCAGATAAATATATAGAAGATAGGACATCCACTAGAAAACCTAGTTTTCTTAATATAATCTATCAGACCCTGTTTTTTTCCTTCAGGTGAAAAGATAGACTGTCATTTAGATCTTGAACTCTTCCAGCAGTAGGAATGCATGGATTTTTTTTTTTTTTGCTATGCACTAATCAGTTGAATGTCTTAAAAAAAATAATTTGTGTTATAATAAGATAGGTGCATAGTATGAACCGTACCACTTGCAGAAGTATATGATTTTTAGTGCTTAAAATACTTGCTTCTATGTTCTGATACACATGCCATTTCTAGCTAATAGCTGGAAGAGAAATAAGGACATGCGAAGGCATTTTGGTTTCTTGTGAGTTTGTACTAAAACTCTAACATACAAAAACTAAAATAATCCCTTCCCCTTTGTTTCATCCGAGGTGACTAGAGCACTTTAGTGGGCCTGTTTGGCTGAGGGCATGAAACACTGACAAGCTCGCAGCTCTGTCTCCAGCTCACCAGATATGTTTGGGTTGATAGAGGGGTAAGCTGTAGCTCTTGGGAGGTGTTTTTGTTGTTTTAACCTCATCGCTAATATTAATGAAGCTTTTATATGTGATTTCCTAACATCCCATGTTGTAAGATCTTTGCCAAAGTCTGTTGCCCTTACCAGTGGCCCATAGCAAAATGGAGCCCTCACCTTCCTTTGGGGTTTTTATGATATTTTAGCCAACTGTGTATTTTGATGTCTATACTTTTATTTCTCTGAATGAGAAAATCTTACTCTATCACCTGCTTAGCTACCAGTTTAGTGTAACTTGCTCTTGGTGTCTAATGGAGGGCTTGTGACTGAATGAGAGGTAATAAGTTTGTATGTCAATTTAGAGCGCATGTTCTGCTTGTAAGGGACAAGACAGACGTTAATAGGAAAAGCATGGAAAGCTTTTGAAGACTTCTGTCTATGGAAGACAAGACAAGTTATCGGTGATTTAAAGAAGTGTCAGATTGGGGCCTAAAACCAGGAGAGATTTATAAGTATAGAAGAGCTAAGCTGTAATATTGGGACTATAAAAGTTGTTCTGACACAGTTAAGGAAAATTAAGGCACCAGCAGAAGTGACAATGTGGTGCAAATTAAATGTTTTGGGGGCTCTTTTGGCCCTGGTTTATTTACATAGGTTTAGGGTAAGCTTGAGATGAAGACAAAATCCTTGACAGCCTACAGAGGCAAAGCCAGATCTTGAAGATACTCTGAGGGTGGCAGAAATTGGACTGATGTAGACAGTGTGCAGTATAAGTCAATAGATGCTAAATAGATGTAAGTGATAGTCATCAGTTCATGTAATCTCACAGAT
This sequence comes from Pelecanoides urinatrix, assembly GCA_013400755.1. Classification (NCBI taxonomy): domain Eukaryota; kingdom Metazoa; phylum Chordata; class Aves; order Procellariiformes; family Procellariidae; genus Pelecanoides; species Pelecanoides urinatrix. The sequence goes on from VZTQ01001381.1 coordinate 54,657, forward strand.
AAGACTGCTATCAAAACAGGTATCTGAATTTGTTTGCTTATCCTGGTCCCTAAGGTATCATCTGTTTGTGCTTCAATTAAAAAAACTGCAGTCCTTTGGAAGTATGGATTGCTTCTTTATTTGTCTCCCTGTCTGACACCTAGCACAACAGAATCTGGCTCTGGGTTGAGATTTTGTACCAAAGAGGTGCTGAATTTAAGTCGGTGTATGGTATTGAGTAAAGAGTGTAAAGAGGGCTGTGCGCTCCCCACCCTGTTAAGAAGCAGTAGGACTGGTGGCATTTGCTGCTGCTTTCGTGTCTGTGCAGCCTGCAAAATGTTGAATCCCCAACTGTGTAGATAAGGAGTTATCATTGCTATGTGGTTTTATTTTTGCTCTCTATGAAAAAAACAAGTGGCAGGATTTAAATAAGTATTTGTTGTGAAGTGCTTTTTATACGTCATGCCTTGACAGTCAGAAGGTGGCTGTATACCACACTATAGTCAACAGTTTAACTATTTGGGGTTTGTGGTGTGTGTTGAAGGTATTTTTTTGTACAGTATGGTTTTTTTAAAGATTGTCGTCTTAGAGGAACAAGAATAACTTTAACCAGTACTACTTGGCTTAGTTTTACATTTGTATTTTGAGAGAAAATATATAAAAAAAATCAGAGCACAGTAAAATTACAAAATGAGAACTGTGTCAGAGAACAAATTAATTTAAAATCCTTTTGTAGGTTAAGTAGTATAATTGAAATGTGTATCTTGTGGAATATGAACATAAAACAACCAACCAAAAATGCGCATAAGCTCAAGTTCTGTTTCCTTAGTAATTTTCAGTAAAAGCATTCCCAGAGGATTGGATAGAAATGTCTAGCCTTACATTTACTGTTGCAAATTCAAACTCAGGCAATGGTAGTGGTAATTGAAAATAATATAACTTTTCCTTTCTGGCACAGATTAATTGAGCAAACAGTCTAAATATAGTTTGTGCTGGAAATAGTGTTAAGATATATACATTAAGATAATTGGCAAAAACTGAAAACTCTGCCAGTCACAGCAGATTAAGGAACTTGAAGTTTTTCCACAAGGGCTGAAACATGGTGGGCCTTTCTGTTTGAAGACACTTTTACTTGAGTGGTGGGGTTTTTTTGTCTAATTTCCAAATAAATTCAAACTGTTAACTTTCATGCCTTCCAGGAAAAATGGCATGTATTTAAATCAATTTACTCTAATTTCATTTTGTTTCTGTATGATTTGCATAAGTTCCTTGCTTCTGTGAGTGGCATTTTGTCAGACATAATTCAGTGACCACATAAAAACATAGATTGAGACTTGCATGCAAAGGATATTGTAAGATGCTTTTTTTTGTTTCAAATCTGGGTGTCAGGAACTCCTTGCATTACTATTATATTAAGAGCTTAAATCAAAATGCTTGTGAACTGAAAAAAGATACCATTGTAATAATACTTACGCTGTTAGAACGATTGTGGCTGCTACATGGTCTCAACACAACAGAGGGTCCCAATGCAGCCTTGGGGTTGCGAGGCACTCGCATAAATATCTATAACCACTTTTAAAGGATTTCAGTATACATTCTTCCAGTTTTGTGCTCCTTTTTTGACAAAAATACCAGTGAGGATTCTTTGTTTTCTTTCTCCTCTGGCATGTGAATTTTTTTTTGAACTTTTAAGGAAAATTGCATTGGCCTCTTCCCTCCTTCTCGCCCCTTGATGGAGAGTGAAAGGCACTTCCAGAATTTAACTGAAGAATGGCCGATTCAGCTAGAAAATGCATGATGTTTCTAAACCTTTTCTGAAAAGTTCTCTTTTTAGTAAGTAAAAGAGTTAAAGTTCAAAGTCATGATTAAAAAAATCACTTTGACCTTATTCAGATGGTTTTTTTCTTTTGTTGGGGGGTGTTTGCCTTTGTTTTGGTTTGGTTTTTTGGGGTTTTTTTGTTTTAATACCCTGTAGGTATACTCCCTAATCTAAAGCCTTTGTGGTTTCACACCACCAGTGTTGTGTCCTAGCTTTATTTGCTTGGGACTAGGGTTATTACTGAGGAATCCTGTAAATTAATAAACCTCAGTTCTACAACAAAACTTGTTTACATTTATGTGCTTTGAGTGTAGAACAAATTATTGGTTTTTGCAGAATTAGCTTGAAAAAAGAAAAAAAATACTTATTTTTTGTTACTGTTATCTCCTTAAGGATAACATGAAATCATTTATTAGACTTACGTGCACTTTTCTGTGTTGTATTTTAAAAAAAAAGTTTATGAATTGAAACCTTTTTATTTGTATCTTTGATGTAAGAGGAACATCAGGCTAGTCATTTTCTAGTTACCTTTTTCTGGTATGTTTATAATTCTCAGAATAACTGAAGAATGTGGGTTGTGGAAAATAGGGTTATTCAGGGTGGTTTTTTCCCAGTTCCAAGCTGTGCTTCAGTTCCACCAGTTTCCACTTGGCGTTTGATGGTAGTTTTAGGTACAGATCCTAATTCTGAAAGCAATTAAGTCTGTCAACTCAAAAACGAAATTTCACCCTACAGCTTCTTGCTGTAGTTGGGTTTCTCTTGGACAATGCACGTCAGACGCCCTGTGGCAGAACAGAGGAGGGCTGAGGACAAAAGGCCCTGCTCTGCGATGGTGGGGAGAAGCCAGGAAGAGAAGTCTTTGGTTGTCATCAGGAGGTGGTGCTAAGACTTTGCAAACTGTCCACCTCATGGAATAGTCGGAATTGAAATGCAGTTTTTTAATTCCAAAACCTCCACCTCCATCTTCCTAAAGAGAAATACTCTCCCATGCAATTCAGAAACTATGGGAAGCACCAGGCCCTCCATGCAGTATGCTGTAAACTTTCTAGCTGATATTATATTAAAAATGTTTTAAGGCCATAGTATGAAAATACTACAAATAAAGCTGCATCTGACCAGAACTTGTACTACTGAATGTTGCTGTTTGCTGTGTTGTCTATGTAATATGTTTTTCCATCTGCAGAAGCATTGGCTATATAAGTATGGCACCTAGGCTATCTTTTCCTCTCCTTTGGAGCTGAATGAAAGGCAGGAGGACCCAGAAGTATCCATAATCATCCCAAAAACAGTTTAGGGGAGAGCAGTGGCAGCTGATGGTATACGAGAAGGGTAACGCGACCGCACAAGACGCCGTGTACCGCAGAGCGCTGGTACTGGTACGCCCGACGCCCTTATCTAATGTACACATGCACCAGCCTTAAGGGCTGACAGAAGCGGCACCCCCGACAACGGTGCCGTACCCGGCGGCTGCTCGGGCGCCCCCCCCGCCGGCGGTGCTGCCCCCTGTCGCCCGCCGGGGCCTCCGCCCGCGGCCCCCGGCCGCACCTGCCGCCGGCGGGGCTGGGGGAGCCGGGGCGAGGGCTCGTCCCC
>VZTQ01001381.1:58260-100319 GCA_013400755.1 Pelecanoides urinatrix
CGGGCTCGGGGCGGTGGGTGGCGGGCCGGGGGAGAGGCCAGGGCCCGGCAGGGGCACCGCCCGGTCGCCGCCGCCCCCCTTCATTGCGCGCGGCCCGTGTGCCGGCGGCCCAGCCGGGCCCCGCCTCGCCGCGCTCGCCAGGAGGGGCGGGGGCTGTGGAGCGACGGCAGCGAGCAGGCAGGCGCGGAGCTGCCCTTCCATAGGAGCCGCCATTAGCGCTGGGACCCGGTGACAGGGTCTCGGCGTCGGCGGCCGGCGCGGCGCGGGGAGCGGAGGCAGCCGGGGTGGGTCCCCGTTTGATGGATCCCCGGATCGCCTGGTTCCAGCCAGAGCAGCTCGGCCCCTCGAACCGCCTGTGGATGCAGATCTGGGAGACCACGCAGGGGGTCCGCAACCTTTACTTCCAGCAGCAGCAGCAGGAGCAGCAGCAGCAGCAACAGCAGAGCGCCCCCGCCGGGGCCGGCCCGGCCTCCCCGCCCGGCATGTACCGCGCCCCCCGAGCCGACCCCCAGCCCGACTTCCTGCCGCTCGAGAGCGCCAACAACCAGCACAACCGCAGCCACCACCAGGCCTCGCCGCCCCCGGGGGCCGCCGCCTGGGCCCGGCCCGCACGGGGGGGGCCGCCCGCCGCCGCCGCCGCGGCCGCCAGCAACAAGAGGAAGCGCGACAACAAGGCCAGCACCTTCGGGCTCAACTACAGCCTCCTGCTGGGGCCCCCCGGGCAGGGCCGGGCCCCCGCCCTGGGGGACGAGCCGGCCGCCCGGGCCCAGGCCGGCCTGGCCGAGCCGCNCGTCCGCCCCGGTCCCGCTGGTGCCCGCCGGCCGAGCGGCCTGCGGCGGTGCAGCCCGGCGTGCGCCGCGGCGCTGACCGTCCTGTCCTCCGGTGCGAGCGGCGTAGGGCCGGGCTGCGCGGCCGGCCGGGGCGGCGACTCCTCAGCGGAGGGGGCGAATAAACTCGTTTGGCGGCGGGGTAGCGCCTGCCCCGTGCCCGTGTGCCCGCTGATGGTGCGGGCACGCCTATCCGCAGCGGACGGGAGCTCCCCGCAGGCTCCTCTGCTGTCACCGCGGGTGCATGTGCGGCGTCTTACACGCTCCTCGCCCGGTAACGCGCTCCTCAAACACGGGTGCTCCACTGTCAGCCTGCTGCTCGCTTTGCGGTTATTCTGGTTTTTGTTGTTGTTGAGATGTCTAATAGCGTTGCTGCTCACGCACATGCTGCGGGGCTGGATGAGGCGCTTCACTCGGCTGTCGCTCAGGGTGGCTGAGCTGGGGGAGGAAGGACAGCAGGCAGCACACGGTCAGCTGTGCGGGTCCTGCACGCCTGCCCTCCGCAGCCACTGTCAAGCACACTTCTAAAGCTTTGTGCTACGTGTGAATCAAATGCATAGTAGGAACTATAACTTAAAAAAATTAATCATCTGCTGTTAAAAGAAAGTGCATAGACTAGGTAATTACACGGGGAGTGTGTTTTCTAAGACCTGACAGAAGGTATGCACACATGCTGGCACTCACTCTCAGAAATAAACTTGCGTGCATGTGTAGAGCACTATGGATTTCGGTATGGGATTATTAATGGTTTTCATGGAGCTCTCATTGTGGAATGCATGTGCTGATATGAGTATTTTGTCTGTAGTGTTTTTGTGTTAGCTTAGGTCTCATCGGTTGGTGTTGCATGAGCCTACAGAGATCGAGGACAGGCAAACACATATCTTGTGTCCTGTTTATCTCAAAACTGTTTTGAGCCCTCCCTCCTCCCTTTTTTTAAACACGGGCTTTTGATACGGGTGATGCCCTGGATAAAAGCCATTTAGTAATTTCTGTGGCTTTTTTTTTTTTTTTAAAGTTCATGCTTTTCAAAATATAACCTTTGCCTTGACCCGTAGCACGTCCCTCCTCCCAGCTGCAAGAGCACATTGACGTGTGTTTGGCTTGTTAAGTATGGATTTCTCGTGTGGTGTATGCAGGTGTAATACCCTTTTCAATCCTGCTCCTTTACAAACAAGTCCAGCTTCGTTCCAGAGTTCAACGGTGGAGGTGTATGGTGACAGTCAAAGGCCAGGAAGAGCTCATTTTAGAACCAAGTAATGATTTGGGTGCATCAGTTTTTGTGTGCCAACTTGCACCTACGGGTCCTTCAGCCCGCTCCCACCGGAAAGCATTGACTTTTTTGCCTTCCAAAATTGCCGTTCTATAAGATTTGTCAAAATGACTGTCCGAATTTGCTGGTTGCTTTGGAAGACAAACTCTTACCACCTCTGGCTCCCTATTTTCTTGCAAGCTCCTATGTTACTGTTAGTGCTGGGATTATAAAAATGACACTGCAGAAGTGTGCTATTTTAAGTTTTGTAGTAGCTACACATTGGAACCTTCCATAACTTTCTTCACAAGACTTAAAAGTAATGTGTGCAAAACATACTAAGTACTGAATTTTTTTAAGTTAGTTTTTGGACTCTGTTTATCTTCTAGTTTGTCACTTATTTACTTGAAGGTTGAGGAACATTTTTAGAAGTGCCTTTCTCTCTCTCTCTCTCTCTCTGTCTCATAAATCCATAAAACTTTTCCCTGTATTGACGATATAGGAGGGAAAAAAGTGTGAGCTTCAGTGAGAGATTAATAGTAGTAATAATAACAACAATAACAACAGCAACTGTACCAAAGTGTTCAAGGTGACGTCTGTTCCTAGAGTAGAATTTCAGTTGAATCAGTTTCAAACTCCAAGTGGAAGCACATTGTAGACTTTTTTTTTTTTAATAGTATCAGAAAGTACTCTAATATGTTGGTCTACATTTGGCTTGACTGTCTAGTTTGTGGCATATATTTACATGATGCTGAGATTCTGTTTTAGCTATTTCCTTTGTTCAAAGCAGAGTAAGGTAGAGTGTCTCTAAGATACACCCCTATATTGCTTTTCCTAAATTACAGAAGTGAGCAATGTTTACTTCTAAAAATATATTTATTCCAAAGGTATTTAGAGGCAGTTGCCTAACAAATCTTGAATGAAAAATTGTGAAAGCAATTTCTAAAAGGAGCTGAAGCCTCTTAGGAAAGCACAGAAAATGCTTAGATCTTGTGAAGGTTGCGGTGTGACCGACCGGCTGCTGGCAAGGCCGCGTGAAGCCTCCCCTATAACTGCCTGTAGTGTGCACTAAGGTGCTGCCGTCGCACTCTCATACAAGTTTCTTTTTAAGAACTGTCTTGTAAGGCATCTGTCTCCAGTCTTGAGACACCGGACAGTAAAAATGGATAGAGAGGTTCGTGACCTAGCAAATGAGGTTGTGGTGAAGTAAGTGTTTTAAATTAATTATTTCCAACGTGAATTCCCAAATTTGTGTTGACTAGTTCTAACAGTTATTGGGGAAAAAAGACACCTGCAGCTCTATTACAGCATTACCTGTGTGGTAACAAGTACCTTTTTCTTCCCTAATTGTTTCAATGCAAATTGTGAAAAAATATTAAAGGCTTGACACTTTTCCCTATCTACCATCCTGTAATTTTGTTCAGTTAATCACTTTAAATTTTGAGTCTTTTGAATACGACAGTGTTGTGGAACAGTCCCATTTTCAGAAAGATCAGGCCTGACTTGCAAACACAGTTGAAAGCTGATATGTGGCATTCGGTTTTCCAGTGCAAGGATGTCACTTGTGTGTACGGCTGTGCAAAACCAGCTCTGAATATGTGATTATGTTGATCAGCTGTCTGGAAAAACAGTCCAATAATTTTTAGCTAGTTGGACAGTTTATGTAAACACATAACGGTGTGTAACTAGCTGTCTGAAGATTTAGGTAAATGAACATGTTGAAATAGTAGAGATTTTGGTCAAAGCTAAGTATCTGTTCAGTCAAATCTTTGAGTTTTTTCAGGTTTTTTACTTTTATTGAGAAACATACTTTCTTAGTTAATGTATTTATACATGCAAAGAGGTAACGAAATAATTAAAAAATAACCCACAACAGTATTGGTTTTGATTTCAAGATAGATTTCTTATAAAACATGCACAATATTTGCTAACATTTGCCAATGCTGAAATACGGACAATTCAACACATGGCCAGTTTTTCTTCCCACAGAGTTAATAGTGCTATTGCATACATTGTATTCTGGCCTATCTTTAATATTTTCCCTTATTCTAAGTTTTCAGACTTGCAGTTCTATTAATAATGTAGATGTTTGCATGACAGGTACTCTACTTTGTTCTGGCACTCTTAACTGTGACTTCTGAAATATCACTGTAAATCAATTGTCTAGCGCTGCCTGCAAGTTGCTTTGCACCAGTCGGATTCAGCTTGCGTATCTTACATCCTCTGGGGACTTTGTCCAGAGACAGTAGTGCTAAAAAGAACAGAAAAGAATGAAAAGTTTTACAGCATGTGTATGATGTTACCGTTGACTTAACACATAACATACCTTTAAAGAGTTTAATTGGATTTGTCTTGACAGGTTAGCAAAGTACTTGGTAGCAAAACTTAAGGATGCAGAAGGATGTGTGGGTTGGGGTTTTGGCAGGGATTCTGGGTGTGTGCGTGTATCTCCCAAGGGCAATAGTAAATAATGTTAGTAGTGTCACAATTAAAAAGGAAGAAAAAGTATTTGGGATACTGAAATGGATGTTTTACAGCTTTCACTGAGTTTAGATTGAGCCCAGCTAAAAGGTGACACAAGAAGAACTGCTTAAGCCAGAAGCCTGAAGCATAACAAAAATAAAGACTCGCATTTAAGTTTGGCCTGTCTTCTCATAGGTTTCTGTGACTCTTGTGCCAAAAGAAAGAATCCAGTTCGTATGCAGTTCCCAGGTAGGACATGTGGATTTTGGGACTCTGTAGGGAGATGCCTAGTTTTCATAGGAATCTGGAGCCAAAGGCAAGAACCCAATTAATGTGTTAGTTAATGAGGGAGATCAGTAATATGGACTCCTGAGGAGGAACTTGGGTTAAATAGAAAACTCTGTTTTCAACAATTTTGGAGTATTGAATGCACAGTGTTTTGAAGTACTAATGGAAACTTCAACATGAAAGGGAGAGAATCCTGTGACCGCCAGAGGAGGGGTGTGCACATGGACGTGCACACACTCGCAGGCTGCCCAAGTGGTTGGTATTGAATTGAGCAGGCTTCAGCTTATTTGATAGAAGGGTTCCCAGCATGTTGCCCGGGGTTACAGAGGATACCATGAAATAAAATCTTAACTACTTTAGGAAGAAAATAGCTTAAAGCCATATGTCTTTGCTACAGAAGTTCTATTATGATTTTTTTCATGTGAAATTTGTCACCTTCTCAGGTCTTTTAATCTCTTTTTTGAAAGAAGCTAAATATGTTAAGGCATGTGCACGCTTATTCTCCGCAGGCTTCAAGTCGACTGCCTGAGATAAGTTACCCTGTGTCTCTTTAGCTCTTGCTCAGGCCCTTGCATGGCGTCAGCCACAGTAGCATGATCTCTACGTGGGCTGGAGCGTGAACAGAAAGAACTGGGTGTAGAGTGAGCAGAGCAAGTATAGAATCATAGAATTATTTAGGTTGGAAAAGACCTTTAGGAGCATGGAGTATGTGTACCTACAGCAAAAAATCTGATAAAATCCTAAACAATTATGTTGTTTTTCCTCATGTACTCTTAAATGCTTAAATTAAATGCATGGGTGGTGCTTGATTTGCTGTTGCATTACTCAATACGTACAAATGCTTCACGTAAGTAAACCAAGCACTTTGTGCACAGACTTCTGACTTCTGGTGAAATAACGAGACGAGGTGCGTGCATGACTTCCAAATGTATCTTCTGTTAGAGTTGGTTGCATGCGTTTTGGATTAGTGAAGACATGTACATTAAAACGCAGGTCGCAGTTGAATTCACCGCATGCATCATGCATAAAAATTAATTATTCAGGAAAAATTCATAGACACAAATCTTCTTGCTCCCCGAAAAAGCCTCTTAGAACAGTATTCTCTCCTTGCTGTGGCTGGTTATGTAATCTGTAAGGTAGAAGCGCAAGGATGTGACTCGAGTGCAAATCCTTTTCTTGTGTCTCTCTGATAAGATCCGCCGTCGCACCCCGTCTCGTCCTGAGTCATGCCACAGCGCGGTTCTGGCAGTACCCTTGTGACAGCTTGTGCCGCTCTTGAAGGCCGTCATCTGGGTTTTATGAAAGTGAAATCGGATATTTCCCCACAGCCTCCTGTAGTAAGAAATCACTTCTTTTGGAGGGGTTGGGAGAGAGAAACAAGTTTACTAGGAGGTGAAGATGTTGGACTAAAGGCAGTTTGAGGAAACCTTTAGGAAATATACTGTAAATATTATATAACAGTATTGTTTGAGCTTGCAGAATTTTGGAATGGTGCCAACATTTCGGCATGTTTTGTTTAAATAATTTAAGGAGGACTTCAGCAGCCTGCTGGTTTCTACACGTGCAAGGAAGCAGCATGTGAATGTATTCTTGTGAGCTGTTTTGTTTTCTCCAATTCTTATCTTCTATTTGGGACTTGGGCACCTATTTACCTTGGAGTGGCTATATAAGGAACAGAAGTTGGGCAGACTTTTTTTGGTAGATAGGGATGTCTATATTAAGTAATAGGAAGAGTCTGTCATTCCCTCTGTGTGCTTGCTGATTCTCATGCTGAGTTGATACATGCTTTCTGTAGGAGTATGCAGTTGAAAAAAGAGGATCTCACCCTGAAACTTTCATTAGTATTATATTAAACTGTATTGAGGTTGTAGCTCTTATTTTTTTAACTGGCAAACTGTTAGTATAAGGTCAGTTTTAGGAAGCCTGAGATTGTATTGTTGGTCCTAGCAAATCGATGGGGACCTGTGTCATGAAAGCATATTGTTGCATTTTTCTCTCCTTCAGATTTTTTTTAACCATCCTACTGTTATACTTTGTCCCTGGGCAGCTTATACTCACTTACTTAAAGTTGGAGTATGAGGTCTGTTTTTTACTTTGGGAATTTGCAAAACTTTGAAATGCTGTTTTGAGAAGTTGTGATGTAAGCTTGCTGTCAAAATAGGCAATAATATAATACTTCCTGTTTCTTTTTATTGACCTCATAATTTGGTTGTTTGGAATACATCTCTGAATATGGGGCATATGCTCCAAAATAACGCACTTGCCCAAAATTAAAGAGGTGACTTTTGCTTCAAAGTTTTTTGTTTATATTGCATGTGATGTAAAACTGGTTCCTACGCTCTTTGCTGGGTGTTGGAACTGGCAGCAGTAGCAGAACGCAGCCCAGAGCCAGGTTAGGTATTGTGTTGAGAGGTGTGTGTGCTGGTAGTGATATAGCGACATAACCAGTGAAAATCTTGCATAATACATATTATAAGCAAATAAATATTATTGCTGTTCTTAATGAGCAGTTTGCATGCTAATTCATTATTTGAACATGCTAGGAATGTTTCAAGCACGAGCGTTCGTCTTTTTGAATGATCCTTTTGGATGAACTGCCAAAGAGTGCTCAAGGTGTCGGTTGTATTTGAATATTGCTTTCTGTCCCTTTGGGACTAAAGAAAATATTCCTATAAGCAAGAAAAAGAGAGGGAAAACTAGTGAACTGGATGCAGGCTTCATATATTTTTCCTAGGCTGCAAATAGCTTTACGGAAGGAGCAATTTGAACTTTCATCATTTTGTAACTTTAACCTACAATAGATAACACAGCAGGAATTTTTTCCAGGAATACTCTGAACTTATGATGTCAAAGCAAGAGATAAATGTGGATTGAGACAGCAGAACGCTTGTTTGTAAGTTTGTAAAAAAACCTTTCGTGCAGATCTCTAGAGCCTGTTTAAATCTTTTCAATAACTTTGTGTTTGTGATACTCATGTGTTGTGTCATAATCATGCAATTAATGTATTAGTATTGCTGCATTCAGTACAGGTCTTTTGATACTAGCTGACCCTGGTGGTTATCTTTCTGACCCTTGAAGCTGTGTCACAAGATTTGTGTGAGACTGAGCAGCACAGCCATGAGCTGATTGTGTACCATGGCCGCCTCCATCGCGGAGCTCTGAGGGTAGGTGGCAGGTAGGAGGCAGCTGCTCCAGGGCAGTTCTAGCACATCAGCTCTGGGTGAGGATGAACTGGCTGCATGACTGGGTCTGAGGATGTCTTATGCTGGTACATCAGCAACATCTGTTAATTTTCTTCCTCCTGTGGTGACAATTAAGATTATTTGGCAGCCCTCATTCCAGATCAGCCTCTCTGACAGTATTGTAATGTCCTCCATAGCATGAGAACTACATCTGAATTATTCAAAAGCCATGTGCAGCTAAATAGGCACAGTCTTGCTACAAGTGCTTGAGAAGGCTTTACGGTCTGGAGTTCTCCACCATACTGTATTGTATACATCTTTCGATTTTTTTTTTGCATTGCATTTTACAGGATTTTTACTGGAAAACAATAGGTAGCAGAGGCTCAAATAAGCAGAGGCTTAGGATCAAAGTGTTTGTGCCTCTTCACTCTTCGTCTTGTCAGTGTGATTTATTAGGGGGGAAATAGCCAACACTATATTGAAGAAGTTGTTAGACAGCATGGAGGAAATAGTGTTGTGATTCTACAACTAATAGGATACAACAAAGGGCAAATGCAAGCACTAAAGTCCTCTAGAAACTTCCAAATCAGGGAAATGAGGGCAGTAGAGGAAGAGGTGTGTAGGTGAGTAGGAACATTGGCTCATCATCTTCACCCAGTGTAGATTTACTCCAGGTAGATTTAAGTACACGCAATTTAAAGTGTCACATGCTCTCTTGCAATTACTTTGTTTATGGACCCAGTAAAACCTGAAAGAACTTGCATTAACCTGTCACAAATATCAAGTATAGATAAGCCCTTCATATAATGTCATACTGTAATTAGAGTAAGAATACCGCTAAAATACAGCATGCAGGAATACTGTGCTGTAGTCTGATGACTGAGGCGTTGATCTCACTGTTATGTGTCAATGTGTAGTCTGAAGATAGCGAGTCCTTAATCAAAGCTTGTTGACCTTGCCTGACCTCTTGATGTTGTGATTGATCTCGACTGAGGAAGTGTGATAACATAACTTTTTTCTTTTCTTAAGTTTTTGTCTCACTGTGTTAATTTTAAAGCTGTTCACTTCCTCTGTTACTTCAGGAACAGCTGATATTTTCTTATGTATTACAAAAAGCAAAAGTTCTTTTTGTTCTAGTTTTGGGGTTTTTTTATTTGGTTTCAAAGGAATTGTTACAAAAGTCATACTCCTTTATATGCACTTACATTCCTCCTTCTCCCTCAGTGAGATTTTTGCTTTAATCTAAAATAAGTATGTGTATCATTTTAAAAAATTGTGTGAAGTTTTACTCTGGACTTGTACCTTGCACAATGGCTTTCTCTCTTATGTATTCAGAGGTAGTCCTGGTCAGCAAGCTTTCCACAATGTCACTTAAAGTTAAACATAGTGCAGTGAAGGAACTATCTTGATCTGAATCATGATCATGATTGCACATCGCACAGTTTTGGGTCAATATTGAGCCAGGCTGAAAAAATGAGGTCCTGATAGTTTATTTTATTTAATTTTTGCTTTGTTATGTCACACTCTTCTTCAGTGGGGTGATTCAACTCACATGCTTGAGGATCTTCTATTTACTTAGCCTTCTGGTTGTGTTTTGGACTCAGTGTCTTACTCCCATTCATCCATGGGGATTTTTCCTTGTTTCCTTTCCATAGTTGGCAGGTACTCACGGGAGAAAATTTTTGTGTTGATTTTTGCCTTACAGAGCTAGTTTGTTATTTGAGGTAAGCAGCTTCTTTACATGTACCTCTGCTTCCAGCATCGGATGGAAGAGAAGTTTGCATCATCAAGCTGTTGGATTTCCTCTTACGGGATAGTTTTTGAGATTAGGCAGAAAGGACAGTACAGATCTGCTTTTGTTGCTGTCTTGTAATTACATTATATATCAGCTCCAACCGTTTTCTTAGCTAAAATCTATCTAAATTTGAATTAATTAGTGATCTTCTGAAGCTGCTCTTGTTACAACTTGGCCAAATGTGACAGGGCATATACAGGTGGCAAAAGATAATGTTTCAATGGCAGTAAGTAGTAGTGTCAGCTCCTGGCATAGCAGCACCTTGGAGCAAACGAAGAGAATAACTGTGTAATAACAAACTTCCTCTCTCATTTCTTGTATAATGTGGTATTTGCCTGTAGGCATCAAATCACTGAGCATTATATGCTGGAATAGTTCACTTCAGCCTTTGCTCCTCTACAGCGTACCTGCTTCAGGCATGCTGAAACATGCTCTTTCTAGTTGCTATTGATTCAGCAGTTTGTAGAGCTCGCAGCGACCCTCTTACGCTTCTCTGATAGGTGGTCTCCACTGCTGCATCTTCTACTCACTTTTTTGGTACACTAGACACATTTGCTTAATCTTCAAATTATTATTGAAATTACTTTGAGAGAGTGGTTTCAATAAGTGAGTTTGATAAATATTGAGTGGGTTTCTGAGAGCTCTGCCCAAGCCCTCGCTCTCCATTTGCTGCTTTTGTCGGAAGACTGCACACAAATGTGTTAATGCACAAGATGTGGATGGCGTGAGGAGGTGTGCCATGCCGGGGATGTCCCATCCTGGAGTGGGTTCCAGCATTCACCTGTGTGATATTAGGCCTGGGTCAATTGTGAGGATTTAACTCTCAAACCATTAGAAGTCTCTTTTTTTCACCATGTGCTAATTCTTTGGTCCTTATGTCCAAGCAGAACCCAGCAATTGAGGTAGTTGCATGAAATCTTTTGTAAGTCATCTTTCAGCATATATCGGTGTCTCTGAATTTTAAGATTTTGGACTCATGGAAGGTATTTCAGTGAAGTATTTTCTAGGCTTATATTGGTAGTTTGCTGACAGATGTACTAGCTGAAGCTTCAGGGGGAAAAAGATGATAAAAACCATGATTTGATCCACAGGATTAGTCAGAGATCAGCTTCTCCAGATACTTTGAAGGACGAGAGCTGTCACCTACGTTGGAGGAGGAAGCATTTCTTCCAGTTCCTGATATTGAAGTTCTTGAGTGTGCATCTCTTCTCACTGGGCTAATAGAGGTGACCTCAGGAAACATTTTTCTGTGATCTGTTTAGGCATTGTCCTTTTTTGACAGTTATTGTTTGTAGCTTTCTAGCCCAGAGTGATAAGTGGAGCAAAAGGAGGGACTGGTGACTCTCCAAAATATTTTGCAGGTTGAGTGCTACTGCTCCCAGCCCGTGGTTTTTCTGGTACCCATCCATTCTGCCTTGCGAGTGGGAGTATCTGAGCACAAGAGAACAAACCAGAATATGAACAAATAGTTACTAATATATACCTTTAAGGGAGCATATTACTGCATCGTGAGTCCCAAAGTGAAATCTGCATTGTTTAATCTGAACATAGTTCACTGTGCACACCCTTACCGTAAAGATAGCAAATCATCAGAGTAAAAATTTACCTGAAATGTTCCTTGTACCTTGCCATAGTATGTGTGATTGTTCCTCCTCCTCCTCCTTCAAAATCCATCCGCTCCAGTCACTTTTGAGCATTTGGAAGTGAGAGGGAGAACTACTGGGATTTGAATTTTGTGTGGATATGACAGCAGCGCATCTAAACTTGCATTGATATTGTAGCAGAGTGTCACCAAATTGCAGTAACAGGTAATAAATGGGTGATAAGCTGGTTCTGAACATGTGCTAAACAGGTAAGTTGGGGTCACTGTCCATTTTGCTTGAAGAATATAAATTTAACATACAAACTTAAAACCTTGTGGTTTTAATAGTAAGTGCTAACCTCAAACCTTTTCATAAGAAGTTTTGAGTATTTCTAATACAGGAGATATGACCATAGTGACTTGTGGCTCACTTTTTTATTCCTTGAATGTTCCAAAATGCTGTGCAAAATTACCTCCTCTCAAAAAAAAAAAAAGCCACCCAAAACTGTCAGAAAATGTTAGAAAGCTTTAGGAATCTGCATTGACTTTCCAGGTGGCGTGCTGGCCCTTCAGATTTAATTTGAAAGTATTCTCACGCTGGATTTGAAAAGGTATTAACAAACTGCAACTCTGGCTAGTTATTGGACTTAATATTTTTGTATTAAATTATTTTAAGTTTGATCTAATGTATTATTGAAGCAGAGGTGTTTAGAGTTTTATTCTGTTCTTGGTTCTTCTGCCTACTTAGCAGCTAGAAAGCAGGCTTACTGCAAGGTGGACGCGAGGTGGCTTTTTGGGGTTAGCACAGTGCTCTCTTGGGTCTGCATTACTAACTTCCAGGGACAAGTGTGTAAGCGGTACCGGCTGCCAGTAGGAACTCAGGCTTTAAACAGCTTTTTGACTTGGCTTTGAGGTGAACAGCGTAAGCCTGGGATGGTGGTAGTGTTTCCCTTCCTTCTTAGGGACTGGTGTGGGCTTATTTGGGGTGGATGTGTGAAATTTTAAATCAACTCCAATGGAAGGAGGCGGGAGTTAATAATTACATTGCTCTCTTTCCTTTCGTTTAACTAATCTTTCAAATCAAATAATTTATCAAGCTATAAACACGCAGAATATTTGCCAGGCAGAACCCGCTGTGTGTGTGAAAGTAGAGGACTTTTCTCCACTCTCTTCTGTGGCAGAAAACCCTGTTTTGAGCCCCACACAAGGCTTGCCTGGCTTCACTTTGGGTGACCCGCTGCAGACGCAGCCGTTTAGGTGGTGACAAAGGTCTGTGCTGCGAGTTTTTAGCTCCAATCAGAGTCTTCAGATGGAGATTTTTTTTCCGAACACATGTTATCCATCGGAAGCACTCATCAGCCTGCAGGGAGTGTGTTAGTCTTGCCTCTGCCCAGATAGCATGCGGTGTCATTTATTGCCAGGTCAGAGATTGTTTGTTCATGTGATAATATTTACTACACTAACAAAATAGTAGCAATATACTAGTGATGTATAAAGAACCGTCCTGATAGCCTGGCTTTATGAAGACAAACAGAAAGGCGTATTAGCTGACCTGTTGTTCTTGTTTAATAGTGACACCATTGGTGATACTGATCTAATGCACTTTTTTTTAACTCCCTTCTCCTACCTGTTGTGCTGGTACAGAAGGGGTCAGACCTACTCGCAAGTGTTGCAGGGATTTCCTGGCTATAGCTTTTGTTACAATCCTAACACAAACCCAAACATCACTGTGTTATTGGGAAAGTTCAGCTAATATAAATTGAACTGCTACTGATGCTGATAGTTACTTTTACTTCTTGTTAAGTTCTTGTTTAAAAAAAACTATTGTTTGGTCTTTTTGAGTGAGAGCTTTTTAAGCAAGGGTAATTGGCAGGCTGAGGAATTACTAATTCCCCATTATAGGAAATAGATACCTTTGACTTCTCTGTGGTTTTAGCTGTTTGGAAATTTACCTCAAGTTGTAATTACGGAATGTATGAAGTGCATGCTAACAGTTGCACTTTAAACTCAAAGGCTTTTAAAAATATATATCTGTATTTTAAATTATGAGGTTGCAAACTGCATAGCTGGTCTGTATATGTAACTGTTCAACAGCCTAATGCTTTTCTACAAGTGAGCTAAAGAAAAACCTTGTGGCAGTGTTTTATAGGAGATGTTGGAATTACTGGGGTGTTACTAGAGTTGAAGCCTTTTTGTCATTATGAAATAAAACAGCTATTTCCCATCTCTGCTCTTCCCACTTTGTTTTTCCTGCACAAAACCTTTCTCTCCTGCTTCATCTTGTTCTTTTGTTAGTACTTTTTATTTCAGCTCACTTGAGGTAGCAGTTTCTCGCAATACTTTTTTTTTCACTCCTTTGTTAGCAAAACACATGCCTTACTTTGGCAACCCATTGCCTGGGAGAAGAGAAGCAGCAAACTCTGAGAGCACTTGCTTACAGAGATGGGAAGGAGGGACGATAGGTAGATACTTTCCAGGGAAGAAATAGAATGCTATTCCCACACATGTAGTGATTCAGCTAGATTGTTTTTATGTACAGTATGATTTAAAAAAAAAAAAGGCAATGGGAAGTAAGGGTACTTTTCAAAATGGTCTTTCCAGTTGGCATTTGATGTTTTTGCTGGAAAAATGCTATAAAAACACAGAGGAAGACTGAGTATGCATATAGCATGGGTTTAAAAACCAGTGGATCAGTTGCAGAGTTACACTTCAGATTGCTTATCGGTAGAACTAACTCAAACATTTGATTTATAATTAAAGTTCAGTAGGACTGTTTTTCCTCTTAAAAGACAAATTTCTGTAGGAAAAATTGTAGTACATCTGAGTGTATTTTAGGAAGACAAAGCACACATTGCAATTTATAAACAGACAAAAATGCTCACTTCCACCTTGATAGGAAAAAAGAGTCTCTTACATTACTTCTTGACTAAAGAATGTGTTTGGGAGTTTTAATTAGAAATAACTTGAATCAGTTTAAAGAAGATAGCATTCATCCTGATTGAAGTAAAGGATCTATAAAATAAACTGAAAAGATGGAGATTTAAATTTAATTTAAATTCCATTTAAATAATCGAAAAGAACTGCCCACATTGCTTCTTTCTGCTGTCTTTTAATATGCTTCTACTACACTTTGGCCATTTCCATAAGGCAGTGCTGTATTAGTGCCTTTTATGATGCAGTTAAACCCATAAGTTAATGTTAAATCCAGGACATAAATAAAAAACTACATTAATTTGAGGGTTTTGGAGGGATGGGTGTTGATTGGGTGGAAGAAAGAGGGGTCTGTGCTGTACACTTTCAAATATTTGCGCAGGATAGAAATCGTAGGTCTTGTAATGTAAATTTACTGGCTTTTTTTTTTTTTTACTCCATAGCATTTGAAGAAATGTACATAATCAGTCCACCATAAATTGTTGAAGTGAACAAAATACAGAAAAGTGTTTTTGAACTCAGTATTAGAGTGATTAGATTAATCCCGAAAGACATTAGTCCTGAAAACCCAGGATCTGAGTTCCTGTATCATTTACGTATTTGTGAAAATTTTGCCCTCCCTCGGTCCTAAAAGGCAATTCTGTGAATTACCCAGCAAACGACAAATGCCAGTCAGAAAGGTCAAGCTGTTCTTGGGTAAATACCGAAAGCTGCTCGAATGTCGCTTGGTTGCCAGAGGTGGTCTTCTGGATGTAGACATGCCTCTGAAGGGTGTTTCTTCCACTGGCCTCTTTTCGCCCCTTGCCATCTGGGTGGAAGTGGCCGCTGCTGCCGTCCTCGAGGGGTCCTCTTCGGGCTCCCCGCTACGCTTAGGAGAAGGTGGCTGCTTTAGGTCAACTGATGAAGGTGGTGGGATTTAACTTGGCTAACTTTGCCTTAGATGGATTATGGAGGCTTGCGTAATCCTGTTAAAACAGACCTTGTCGCTGGGAAGCTGGGGAGTGGTGACAAACACCTGGGCTATAATGGAAGGGGACAGAAATAAATCCCATTTGCCTAGCTCTCTGCAAAGTGAAATTCTCCATTTGCATCTTAGGAAACTGTTTATACAGTATATATCCTGATTTTTAGTGATGTTTAGTAATCATATGGCAGTGGAATACCAGTTTTTTCTGCCTGTCTGTTTTTAGGTAAACTGTGAAAAGGTGGTCTGTGAAGCTGTATTTCAAATGGGTGAACTGAACTGAAGAAAAATGTGTGATACCAGAAACCCAGCTCCCTAAGCTTTCCTGGTTTTGTCAGGTTACTAATACGGATATCCTTTGGGATGTTTCATTTTAAAGCTCCCATAGGGCGTATGTGGCTCAAAATACGGTTACTATGTGACCTATAATACATTGATATGGTTTGGTAACTAGGGATAGAAAAAGTGATCGTCAAAGTCTTTGAGACTTTTGAAAATCATTTGCTTTATTATGCACAATTTTAGTTTCTTATGAGGTCTAATGTATCAGTCACCATGAAACTTCACTGCCTATTAAATCACCTGCAGATGCAGTTAGGTGTTTTTTTAGTAGCTTAAAACCTAGCAAATATTGAAAGAATTTGTCTGCTACAGAGGCCCAGGAGGTAGGGACAGGACCTCGGGAGATGCTTCATATTTACAGTTCCCTTTACTACTCTAATGTTTGGTTTTGCTTGAGTTTGTAGGTGGGAAAATAATTTGTGATCTTTACAGTGTCTGCTGCTGTTCCTGCTTTGTTATTCAACACGTGTCGATAGTAATAGTAATCTAGAAATTATTTTATTAAGCTTGTGGGAAATTAACGTTAAAACTGAAAGTTAATCTGGGAAGCTGTTGGATTCCCCATCTTATAGAGTGTCAATGTTGCTTTTAAAATAAATATTTTAAAAAATATATACAATTGTGAGGGGGAGGGGGAGGATTGGTCTCTTTTTGTCTTTCCTTTACCTTAGTTACAATTTTGTTCAAAACCACTTCAGGACCAAGTAGGTCACAGATGGGAGAGGGAAAAGCTTTGTTTAGTTCACAAAACTTCCAAAGGATCAGAATTTCCTGCCATAATTCTTCTTTTTTTTTTTTTTTTTTTTTTTTTTTACAGTTGCAAAGACAGTACCATCTTTTTCTTAGTAAAACATCTTGGAAAGCCTCAAACCAAAGTTATTCTCACTTCTGTGCAATGCTAGCTTTCCTCTCGGGAGTCGAGGGATGGATGCAGTTAGGACTCTTTAAGTATTGATGTTTTCAAGAAGCTAAAATACCTCAGGTTCCTCCTTCACATTCTTCCCCAAAGACAATTATAAACCTGAAATTCTACAATATTTTTCTTTGTTGCCTTTGTTTTTTATTATTTTTCCTCCAGAGCAGACTTAAAATGGTCGGGGCAACTAAACACTGGAATTATTCATCCAAAGAAAATTCAGATACAGAAGACTTATTTAGTGCTACAGGGGGTACATTGCGAATGTCCCATCCAAGTGTGGATATAAAATCAATAAATTCTTAAATCAGAAGTGTTTCATCTTAAAGCATAGAGATTGGGAAGGCAAAAGTCATCTGTGTGTTCATTGCTTACTTCTGCCCACTGTCCACAGAGATTCTAAATAGTTTAGATTTTCATCATTCTGAAAACAGAGCTTCCTTCAGAAAATCCTGCCAAAGGACAAATTGTAGTGCACGAGCACTATATGATTTTTTGCACATGGTTAATATCCATGGTTTTAAATTATCTTCAGTGATGTTGCAAATAGCATTTCCTTTGCAAAGGAATATATATGCCCAAGGCATCCATCTGTGGGATGGATGAAGCAGAATTTTTAACCCAGTTGTTTTTAACAGTTGGAGCAGAAGCTACGGGTAACATCCTGATGAGAGAAATTAGAACATGCACGCCTGCATAATTTCTCCTGTGAAATGGAGAGTGAGGAAGAGCCAGAGGAGAGTGGAAGTATAACACAATTCCAGAATGACAAAAGCGGGAAATTTTTGAATTAAAACTTATTACCCTGGTTAGTATCATACTGCATGTTGGCATGCAAAAGCAACACTTAACTGCTATCCTGTGATTAAGTCAGAATTATCTTTATCTCGCTGGCTGCTCTGCGTAGCAGGACTGCGCTCTGCTTCTCAGCTCTTGGGGCAGGCAGGGAGGGTCCAGGCATGGTCCCACTCGGGGCAGCCGCTGGCGTGGCTGGCAAGTGCTGGGCATTGGTTGTGTTGGGCTGGCTTCCTCCAAGCTGCCGAAATCTGTGAGCACAGTGGGCTGGTCATTAAGTCTGCATCAGGATCCTCGTGCAGAGAAGTGAAACTTGTAGTATCTCCAGTTACATAAAGCGACATGCCTCCCAGCATCACTCTTGATTCCAGTTCCACTCCAATAGCGAGTTGTGCTGCTTTATGTGTCAGGTAACTGAAGTGTATGGTCAAGTGTACGCGCTTGTCCACGTATCTGTCTGTGTGCTGTGCATATAAAACAGAAATAACATTTTGTTCATACGTGGATATTTTTTAATTGATTGCCACAGGTGCAGTAAGATTCGTACTCCAGAATAAGAATGATATATGGATATATGTAAACTAGTTTGAGAATCCCGAATTGCACATTTAGAGCCCACAAGTTGTGCTACAAAATAAAGTAAGGTGTGATTAACTAAGAAAGAAATGTAATGCACTGTGTTCCATAGTACTTGCATCTGCACAAAAGCTGCGGCTTTTCACCTAAATGGCTTGAGTCTAGCAGACTTGTGTTCCGTGTTCTGCTATTCCGTGATGTTACAGTGGGAAGTCCTTCTTGTGATTACAACTTTTGCAGTCATAATTTATTTTTTAATGACACATCACTATCACTGTCAGGTAAACATCACAGATACTATAATCCACTACATTTAGTGGCTTCTCTTCTCTATAATTCTGTTCTGTCTATGAAATTCTGATGGAATCAGCTTACCAGGCTTGAAAATAGGGTATGATGCAGCTAGTGCTTTGTTTTAAAACATACTCAGAGAAAGTGCAAGAGACTGTTTTATTTTTCTTTTCCCCACATTAAGAATTCCTGAAGTACAGGATAAAAACCCACTTGTTACTTCTATTTACTGTCATAAAAACAGTAAACTAATGCTTTTACGCATTGCAGAGAATTCTCTCCATGCACCTGGGTCTTGGGTGTTGGTATGCTTCAGTATGACTATAAAGCCAAATGAAATATCTCTCCATAGTGAAATCACGTTTATTACAGTGTAATTTTCTTCTAAAAACAAGTCTTCTTTTAAGGACTTTTATCTAAAATAACTAATGAATAATGGCGTTAAATAATAAAATACTGTTATGATGCCAAAAATAACTTCTCAATCTCTTTGATCTTCATTTTGGCTAAAGATGTAAAATTCCACTAGAGGCTCTTGTAAACAGACTCCATTAATCCAAACAAATTGTTTTGAAAAACAGCGACTATAATAGATGTTGATTAAGACAGCGAATAACCTTGAGTTTTAATTTTCAATACAGCTTGAGTTAACTTTACATTAATTGGAGTCACACCTCTAAGTCATGTTGTACTGCTCTGAAATCTGCATGTGGCTACTTCTGTTTGTCTTGGCTTTAATTAATCATTCTCTCATTTCTTGGCAGCAGCCATTATCGGGCAGGGAAATAAAGTTCCAGGTGTAGTCTTGAGCCTTTACGGCTTCTGCCTGCCTTCTGCCTACTGTGGCTCTGGGCAGCACAGGCAGTCCTGGCAGCATGGAGTCTTGCAGCAGATGAAACACAGATATGTCTGTGGTGTTTCCAGCTGGTGTGCTGATGGGAACTTTCTCTAGTAGTGTTTGAGCCTTTCTTCTACCATTGAAAAAGTTCAAATTTCATTTTTTCTACATCTGCATTGTTTAGTAACATTCAGTGCACGTGTAACGGAAGTTTCTATGTTTGCATGTTGCTTAATTTTTTGTTTTGCCATAAAGCTTTACATGACTAAGAATAAGAAGGATCCCATTTAAAGAGATGCAGACATACGTTATTTTTGTTTAGAAAAAGAAATACATCTGGTTCTGACAACACATCATTATTTTATGTGCTTCTAAAGAATGCACCAACTGATATAATTATCTCGATTAAGAGTGTTAGTGGAGTTAATAAAGAGAAGTGCCCTGAGAACTGCAGTGTCTGTATGGCTTGGCCCTTTGTGCACTTCGGGGATGTCATTTCTGATTGCCTTGTTCTTTCAAAGTTCCCTTATGGGGCAGGGGAACAATTAACTCCCGTAAAGCGGAAGCCCAGGAGCAGGTGGGCCCACTAGTGATGGGCAGTATGGATTTGTGCTGTGCCATACATGAATTTCTCCCCAGGGATTGTCCCTCGGTATTATCCCAGCACGTCTTGTGCCGTTAAGTGCTCTCAGACAATGTGGTGCCACTCCTCGTGGCACGCCGTGCATGCGTGCACTCAATCTTACGTTACTAAAAACATTGCTGTGGGGCAAATCTTGTCCCTTGTGGATGTAACCAGTCTGTTCCAGCTAGTCCAGAGGAGCAGAGGCAGAAATGGGGCTGTGTTGCTTGATCAGTTTCCCACAGCGCAGCCCGCTAAGAAAGTAAAGAGGCTGCTAGACATGATAGAAAGCCTTGGGCTGACTCCCAGGTCTTCCTGTAAGCTGGTTCACCACATTACAGTTGAAAAATAATTTGGGTTTTCTAGAGTTTGATTATTGGGTTTTTGCCTGTTTTCCTTATTGCTCCTGTTTCTGATGCTACCTTGATGGTCCAGCACATGGAGACTAAAGTAGCAATTCAGTATGTGTGACTGGCAGTGGAGACAGAGAGTGAACTTGGTTGTTGGAGTGCTCAACCTGTCCTTTATTGCATACTTCTCACCTGAATTCTATTCTTGCAATGGGAGGATAGCTGTAAGAAGGTTTAAGTGCCAACATGTTGAATAGCAGTGAAGAATAGAAGAATAGGAGATGGCTGAAAAGCCAAAAGCAGAGGAGTCAGTGCCTGTGTAAGGGATGGCAGTAGTGGTTTGGAATGTGCAAGTTGCAAGCTTCCAAGGAAAAGCAAGAGAGCAACCGTAGGAGGAGGTAAGAAATTTCCTAGCAATGTCAAAATAAATGCTGAAAACGGCACTTACGGTATGAATATTGCAGCTGCGTTGTTCAGAACATCCTTGTGGTACCTGAGATGTTGTGCGTGAACAGGGCTTGGTGCCAGTGTGGCAGTAAGGGGGGGAGAGGAGGGAGATGGCACCTTGCATTTTTGCAGGAGATCTTTTGCGGGGGTTTGTTTTATTTTAGTTTTTAGTTTAAGCATTTGTAAGGCTCCCTCTGTAGGTGTCAAAGAAGGAGAAGCTTCTCCAAAGGTTGATTTAGAACAGCTAAATTGGGTATCTGTCTGGATCTCCCTTTGGAGGAACTCTGTTAGAGGAGTTTTTCTCTTTGCATTAGCTATAGAGAGCCATGGTGATGGCCACCACAAGTTGCTAGGCTTTTATGACTATTCCCCTAACCGTGTGTGTGGGAAATTCCAATAAATGCTCAGTGAAAAGTAATGTAAATATTTTATTCCTCTGTCTCTCAGAGAAAGAAGCTTGTGTTGTTCGTAACGCTGCAGTATTGAAGAACATAATGGAGATGGTTTGAGTTCTGTCCCTACCCTGACTCTGTTAAATACAACTTTCAGATATTTTAATCTGTTTTGTTGACACCTGTATACAACTTCCAGTTATTAACTTCTGATTTATTTAAGTGTGTGTGCAGTGGAAAAGTATTAGATTCCACATCTCATCTAAGGGCTTGCTCTTAATAAATTGCTCTCTTCTGATGGTCCCTCAGAGCTTTAAGGAGAGATGCAGTTGTACTTGGTAAAAAGAAACAACACATTTTAAAAAAATAACTAGCTATTACTGTAATGGTCATTGCAGGAAACGAAATTAATTTAGCTACTCTGTGGCTGGAATTAAAGGGTTGTGTCTGGGGTTTTTTAAATACGTTGTTAGTCAAGATGATGTGTTTATGATATTACAGAAACAGAGGACTGTATGAAGACATTTTTATTTCACCTCTAATCTAGGCAATCTAAACGTAACTTACTGACTGTGAGAAGCACATGTCATATGGTAAACTGTCAAATATATGGGTTAACTGTCTGTCAATCACTTATTCTTCTGA
Source organism: Pelecanoides urinatrix (assembly GCA_013400755.1). Classification (NCBI taxonomy): domain Eukaryota; kingdom Metazoa; phylum Chordata; class Aves; order Procellariiformes; family Procellariidae; genus Pelecanoides; species Pelecanoides urinatrix. The sequence goes on from VZTQ01001381.1 coordinate 79,756, forward strand.
GCCACCACTACTGTGTGTGTACTACTTATTTTCTTGTTATGGGGAGAGAGTGTATATTTAGTTTATCTTCTCTAAGCAGTAAAAGAAGCCGTTTTTCTAGCTCAGCTGGCACAATTACTATCAACTTTCTAAAAGCTTGGTACTGAACACAGGCTGGTGCCTGAGGCTCCCTAGCTGGTGCCAAGGGGCTGACTAGGAAGCGTTGGCTGAAAACCTCCTGTTTAAATTTTTGCGAAGTGTGTACTCGGAGCTTACAGCTGCGTTCATGGCTGAAGACTGAGCCATTTCTGTGTTACACTGGTCTTAAAATACAGAGTGTGACTTTCAATGTGGATTGAAGGCACTTGGATTTAGATTTGCTTCCACGCTTTCAGCAAATGCAATGCAATATTGACTTATGGCATAAGAAACTAACAGGAAACTGAACATTACTGAGTGTTGTGAATCTGGATTTTTCTTTTTTTTTTAATTGCATGCTACTCTTAAACTGCCTCTTAACTAAATAGGTAACTAGGAGCTTAAAAAACATATTTGATGAGAGTAGTTGCTATTTCATTCTCCTGGGTTTTTTTTCCTGATTTTCTGTTCTTTTTTTTCTTTCTTAGTCTTCATGAAGAAATCATTGACTTTTATAAGTATATGTCTCCCAGACCTGAAGAAGAGAGAATGCGGATGGAAGTGGTGAACAGGATAGAAAACGTTATAAAAGAGCTCTGGCCTAATGCAGATGTGAGTAGCACACTGTTCTATTTGTTAATATATAAAAGCAACATTTTGTGCCTGTTTACTTTGTGGAGTATTGAATAATGAAAATACTGTTCATTTTTCCCTATAAAAAAAAAACAAAGGGATTTCTGGTCAAATGAGAGAGATGATCTTTATTTCTAGAATAATACAGGTCAATATTTTCCGTCACACATAGGAACAAAGACAAGCTAGACCTACTGTGGTCAAAAAAGGGGCGTAATGTGTGGCAACGTTTAGTCTCATTAATATTTACTGAGATTAATGGGAACATATCAGGCATGCATGCATGCTTATAAAGTATTGTGTTAAAAAAATATCTTCTGCAACTCATAGCTTCACTAGTAGCAGGGCTTTTAGTCCAAAGACCTGCTGTCTTGAGTAAGCCTATTAAGGTGGAATGCCAACAACGCCACGTTACGTAGACCATGCTGTTTTTAATGGGTAGTTAAACTAAATTGACATATCTTGCAAATTCAAAGGAACCAGGTTTTTGTACAGGAACAAACAAGTCTGTAGAGCTGTGTATTGAGCTTAAAATCTGTAATGCTTCTTTCCACTAGATGGGTCTTTGCTAGTACTTCGTTCAGTTGAAACAAGAGTTTCTTCTATGCAGAGCTATGCTTTTTTTAATAAAGGTTGGATTAAAGAGAAGCCAGAGAAGTTGCTTTTACAACTCAAGATGGTTTTATGAGGACACAGTTGGATTTTTAGTGTAATTGAATCTAGTTTAATTGTATCCCTCTACTAACATGGTGTTCTTTTCCAGAATGCAGATTTGTAGCCCTAGTCATCTATCTGTAGATAACAGTAGCTGAAAATAAGGACTTGTTAGCCAGAATAGCAAACCAAATTCAGCCAGCAGAATCTTTAGTATAAGGAATGGTCTTTGATCCTGCCATGGTAAAAGACAGTGTTTTGACATGAGTGACTTAAACCCACTGTTCATTTTGGATCTTCTTAACCTGTTTTTTGGAATGTGTTTTTAGAAATTGGCATAATATGACGCCATATGAATTCTGTATAAGCTATATGTATGTGGTGTGTGGTTTTGTGTGTAAAATATATACTCACATTTTCAAGGTGGTTCATGGTGTTATGGACAACGTATTAGTGACGGAAGGAGCACTCACCGCTCAGAGATAGCCGCCTTTGCATAGTTGTAGGGAGTTGACAGAGTCAGTACTACACGTGTCTGGTAATCTTCTCTTTGAGCAAAACCAATAACCTTTCCAAGTGAACCGTGTACGAGACTTCAGCATATCTCACAGGTGTTGTATAGCTCTCCTCTAACCCAGGGAAACAGTGTTGTAGTCCCTAATCAAGAGCAGTAGTGGGCTGCCAGTCCGACAGGCGATAGTATAGGAAACAGGGCAGATATGAAGCAGTGCTTACTATTAATGCACCCTGCCAAAGTCTTGTAGTAGGGGATTTCACCAAAATAATGGATTGCTTCAGCCTGGAGAAGATGCCACTATGTCCTGAACAAGTTTGTGTGTTTCAGACTTAACCTGTGTAATGGGGTGAATGGATTATTACCAGGGGATCTTTGTTACCACTAACACTTTGAATGGGGCACAAGAACTTAGTGCTTCCAGAGATACTCTGTTTGTAGGATGGACTTGATCTGTAAAAACTAGGTCTTTTGTATTAAAAATATGTATTTTTTTATATATATATGACTTTGGGGTCTTGAGAAAATAGTCTTTCTTTAAGCTACTGAAACTGTTTTTTCTAGCCATAATCTACTTAAGAAGGAGAAGCAAATGACAAGCCCTACCACAAGTGACAGCTGACCACTGGGCTTAGCTGTAACGTGACTGAGAGGAAGCACACACCGTGCACTTGAAAACTGAAGTTAACTTTTCAATTAGTGCCAGTTAAAACTGCCATGACCGTCTTTCTTCGCTGTTCTTGAAAATATTAGAGGGCAAGAGTGTGTCCGTTCCTTTTTCTCAAGTCAGTAACTGCTCTTCAAAGCCCAACTCTATATTTTGCCTGCTGTTACTACATCAAGGAAGAATTCTCCTCTTGTATGCCCTTCTGTTTTCTGGAGGCTAGAAGGGAACTGAACAGTGACAACAGCATGCCAGGTTATAATCAGGAAATTACTGTAATGTTATTTTTCTAATAGTTTACAGATCTGCTTAGGAACTGATCTGCTGAACTTAACTGTGTTCAACTTTGACAGTTTCTTGTTGTAATTTTTCAGTCGTTTGAGTTAATCACTAACCTTTTGGAAATCTGTGTTGGTTTAGCTACTTGTAAGATTTAAGTTTTGAGTACATGCTCTGAAAAGGTGGAGTGTTATCTGGTCCAATGTCCTCAGCTTTAGCTGTAGTGTAAAGCACTAAGTTAATGTTTAAGCTGTTCATTTTGAGTCATAATGCAGTGAATCCAGCTAAAATAAACTTGTAAGTTAAATATACACATTTAGTTTGTAGTTTCTCACTAAACATATAGATAAGACATACTCTATAAAAATCAGATACCAAGAAAAGGAAAATCAGGCTTCATGAATCTGAATGTGTAGAGAGCATGTGGAATGTGTCTGTACACATACATTTTTTTCTTTTCCTGTTCCACTTAGGAAAAGGCTGAAAAAGCAGATGGAGGGGGGATAAAACTAGGTATCCTAAACTGTTACTTTATTTATAGATGTTAGCAATTGTGTCATTTGCTCTCTTACTCAAGGGAATGTGCTTAGAAGGAAACATTCCTAGTAAGTGAGAACTGTTCTTGGCATCAGCAAGGCTCTGACCCTAAGAAAGGCTTTAATTACACTGAAACTGAGCAACCCAAAACATTAAACGAAAGCATTTTAAGATGAAGTTTTTTGACCAGTCGAATATGAAAATTTGACTATTGAACAAATAAGTACTTATACAGTGGAATCTAGGATACATTTGTCATAATGTCCTCAGCTTTGAGTCTGAGTGTTATGTGGCTTGTAGATCTGAAGAGAGGTAATGTTGCATACTTCACACACTTCAGTTATGAAAATACTGTGTTTGGGAATGGAAATAGAAAGATGAACTCTATTTAGCTTGATAAACTTCAGAAAATTCTACTTAATGATGTAGAAAAAAGGGAAATTTAAATTGGCTACGGATAGATTTGTTTGTTTGTTTGTTTGTTTTGATGGAGAGATTTTGGTAGCAAGGACTTTTCAAGCTTTTGTGGGTTTCCAAGTTCTGTTGTGCATAGTGAGGACATATTTGGACACATAGCGTAATTAAAGCTCCTTCAGGAACTTTGGAATTTAATATGAACGAGTTCACAGAAATGTAGGATAAATAGTAACAATAACATACAGGAGTAGGAGGAGTCCATTACAGTACTGTGAAGTCTTAAGTTATCTTATGAATGCAAATACATATCTCTGTCCACATAGAATAAAAAGATAGTTGGCAGCATTGGCACACCTCAAAAACTAATGCTCACGTCTCTCAAGTCAGAACAGTGTCCTGTATTTGGGATGCTTTAAATATGTACATGGCTACAGAGCTTCAACAGTTTAAATTCCAATTTGATAATAAATCAAAATCCTTTAAAATTTCTGTTCTGATTTCCCCATTCTTCCAGCTTTCCAGATTTGACGAGAGAGGGATTGAAGTGTGGGTGTGGGTTTCTTTTATAATAATTCTGTGTTTCTCATACTCCAAATTATTGTACAACAGCAGATGTTGTCTCATTCCTTTCAGGAAAGGTCATATATGTTGTATCAGTAAGTTTATGAATACTTTCAGGGTTGTTCATTCAATAAAGGCTCTTTTTGCTCTTCAGCTGAACACACCATTTTGTTTGATAATGTGAAAGCACATTTAGTTTTTTCCGAACCCATCAGTGGTTGTTTTATTGTGCAAAAGCACTTCTCAGATGTTCTTGGTGGCCAAATAAATCCTTGTTTGACTGAACCCAGTTTCACAGAGCATGCTTTTATTACTATCCTGGATTAAAAATAGTAATTATTATTATTATATTCTTAGCTTTGCGATGCCTTTATGCTTTTGTCAAGATCTAGTACATTATTGATGCTAGTTCTGTGGCATCTCTTGCAGTTTTTTCTAGTTTGAGAAGCTATGAACTTTCAACATTAAACTTATTGCCATAATGTGCTTTTTGTTGGGGGGCCAGGGTGAGGGGGTAAAAAGAGCGAAGTAACATAAAATAATCAAGAGGAGCACTCGTACTGCTTCTTAGTCTACTGACATATCAAGACACTTAATTGCAAAACATCATCTTTTCCATCTCCCCCTTTTTCTTATCCCGAAGGGGAAAAACATAAAAAGTGGATCATTTGACGTACGAATAGGTGGCAATCAATTTAGTGTACGAGACTTGTTAGAGCAGAATAAGCAAGTCTTTAAGGGGGCTCCAGGAAACACATCAGAAGACTGTCTGGTTGAAAATTAGTCCAAATGTGTAGATATTTTTACTTTGAAGTCTCACCAGTCCCCTTTTGAGACCTAGCGCATGAGTCCAGCCTCCCTGCGAGGCTTGGCTAGGTTAATGAGAATGTGGTTTCGGACAACTTACAGTGGAAACTTGATTATTTAAACCTCCTGTGCTAATAAAAATCCAGCATGGTAAACTAAATCTGTGGGATGTGAAACTTTCTGAAACTGTTTTTGTTTGTTGCTTAAGCAGAAATAAATAGAATTGTGCTACTTGCTCTGTAATTCAGAAAAAAAAAGGATCATGATTTCTTTTTTTTTTTTAAGTTTGCAAAGCAATGGAAATATATTAAACTTAGAAAATGTGTTTAAAAACTGAAGGGTATACTTTGAGATATGAAAGCAAAAAAAAATTGAACTGATACTGGGTTTTTTATGTTCTATCATTCTTAAGTGTTTTAAAATCTTTTGGTTTATGGGTTTTTGCCAAATTTGGTCCTGGTGAAAATTTTTACATTACAGAGAAGGTTTTGTAGTAGAAAAGTCAAAGTTATTAATGTTTCGTGGGTAATAAAAATGAAGATTAACCATCTATACTACATTAAAGCTGTAAATACTTTAACAAAAAAAGAGTGCTTCTGTTCAGAATGTGCCTGTTAGCAATACCAAAATCTACCAATGGAGGGTAGCAATACCCAGCCTTTACAAGCAACTTCATAGAACTTGTTTGTCTTCTGAAGCCTGAAAATTTGTTTTCATTTAACCTGTTCTTGTGTTTCAGGTGCAGATATTTGGAAGTTTTAAAACTGGTTTATATTTACCTACAAGGTTAGTAATTTTTCAGTGTAAATTCCATACAAGAGAAAAGATAGCCTGTGGAACCTGTACCCCTGTAGTGACTCATCTGATCTCCCAATACCTGTATTACTTGTGTGTATGCTTCTTATATTAAGAAAGTGTTAAGCTGTTAGTGTACTCTGCAAAGTGTGCAGAAATTAGTAATTAAGACTATTAACTATAGTACATGTGTCTGTATAGATTTTGCATGTACCGGTAAGAGATCTGAATTACCACATTGTCAAAAAAGGCTTATTTTGTGATTTGGCTTCATTAAATGACTGAACCAAAATAAGAGATTGGCCTTAAAAGAAAAGCTAAATTTTATCTCCACAGACGATTAAATTGAAACATTTAACTTTACCTTGTTAATGCTAATGTTGGCACTGAAGAGAAAAGATCGCATACAGAACTTTTCTTTCAGTCATCTTTTGTGAAATCTGTACAATAGTCGGCCTCTACCTTTTCCAATTTGTTACTAGTTTTCATAAAGAAAAGTCATTACTCAGTGACACTGGTATCTTCTGTGCAGAGATTGTAAGTATTTTTGAAAATTAAATAGAAATAGGATGAAAGGCTTAAATGGCTGCACGGGATAAACACATTTAAATAGCGTAAGTCTGAGGTTGACAAAGTGTTTTGCATTCCATACTTTGGGAACAAGAGGAATTAATATCTAGTACTGACTGCAAGTGATGGATACCTGAGTTGTCATTTCATCTCTTTCTGAAAAAGAAAGTGTCTACAGATACTTTAGTATCTGCTTTAGTCTGAGGAGTTGCAGGAAGGCTGAATTGCTCAGTTTCTGTTTGGAAAGTCAGAAGTAAGGTGTACAAATACACATTGTTTTCACATTTGGCCTTGTTCTTGGCCTTTTTTTCATTGATTTTAAATAGGTTTGATTGAACTTGGTTGGATGCTGATAATGCAAGAGATATTCCTATCCACATGACTGATAGCAATAGTTCTTTACTACATTTGCTTGATTGTTTTGAAACTGAGGTAACAAAAACGCTTTGCTGTTGTCCATTTGATTTCATATACCGCCTTTCCTCCATATGTGTTTCAGCTGAGTTTTTGGGAGAGAAGAAATGCAGATACTTTAAAAACAGTACATAAACCTACAAAAAACCTTCCTGTGGCAGTACTTGCCAGACTTTCAAAATAACCAGCATTTGCGTGTTGGTGCTGTTGCCTCCTATCAAAGCTTCCCTGTGCCCTAGATTTTCCCCGTCCGTTAGTAACTGTATGGTTAATTTAGATTTCAGGTTCTGGGATTCAGAAAGACCTACAGCGTGTTTTTAATTCTGTTACTCTGTGTTAGAATGTGCCTAATATCCTTTTACTTAAGCTGATATTGAAGGTTTGGGCACACAGTTTAGCTGCTGGATCTCTGTGTTTTTTTGCAGGCAGTATCTATCCTCAAGGTGACAACAGAGATGCTTTTTTCTCTCTTGGTGTGCATCAGAAAAACGTCTCCTGTTGTTAACTGTCAGCATCAGTAGTGGGTTTAACACTAATTTAGTTTACAAGAGAAGTGTCCAGCAGCATTTCCCGCTTTCCACGCAGGTTTTGAACATAGTTTTCTGAAACTGGCTGCGTGCTGCCTGTCTTTGTCAGCTGAATGGTATGCAGCTGAACTGCTGCTGAACCTGCCTGCTGCCGACGCTGCTTGTCGGCAAGAGATATTTCATCTAATGCAGATGTAGTTTCTTTGAGATTGTTAAAGCAGTGCTGTTTGTGAATCGGCAGACCTGTGGAATCTGGAGGGCGGGGGGGAAGTATTTCTGAATTTTTTGGTGTTTTCTGTTATGCAGTTTTCCATATTTCTGAAGTGGCCTGCTAGTATAATTATAGGGTTATACACTTGCCTCCTTGGTGTTCCCAACCAAGCAGGGGAAATCAAAGAAGAAGTTGGGGAGCAAAGAGGAAAAAGCCCAGGATCTCACAGTAGCCTTCACTGTCTTCAGTTTGGACACCAGTCACCTTTTGAATTTGAGTTTAGGCATTGAATGAGGGTGTCAGCTCCCTCTGTAGTCAGATGAATGTGTATGTGCATGGGGAGGAAGTGTAGCGGAATGGAGACACCTCTTTAAGGAGCTAAGTTAATGAGTGAAGTTAATTAGGTGGTTTGATCTTATTTAACAGCTTGTTGCTTCCTGAAGTCAAAGTTGCCACATTTTCCTCTCTCCTTCCCTGCTCCCTGTTCTTGGCACTACAGGCCAGCTGCTTACCATGTGCCCACTGGTGCTCTGATCACCCAGAAAACCAACTTTGAGTTGCAAAGAAGCAGGAAATCACCCCAGAATGTTTTGGTTTTTTTTTAAAGGAGTGGGGGGAGTTGGTTTCTGCCAGGCCCATTAATATGTTGAATTGATTTGCTGTGGATCAGACAAATACCAGACCTAGAGTAATGAAGGGAACAGGGCCCAGCATCTGGGAGTAGAGGGTGGGGAACAGGACTTTCCCTTTCAGTGACAGACTGTTAAATCGGCGTTACTGATTAATACAGCCCAAAGGTGTTGATTCACAACAAATTAATTTCTTGCTCTGAAGCGCTCTGGAGACACTGATCCCTCTCTGCTGACAGTGTGGCCTGAGGAGGCTAATCTCTGGCTTTGCAACCCAATTGATTTGTTTGTGTATCTGTACCCCCTCCCATTTGGTAACCTGAAATGTTCTGTATTTCCCCAAGTGTAAGAGTTCATCCTCACCCCTTTCCTGAGAAAATTAAGAAGAAATTATTTGATAAAGCTACATTCTGTCAGCTTTATTTTAATTATGTGTGGATGTCAGTTGTTTATCTTTTGAGTTTATTGGTCTTTTAATTTAAATAAATCTATATTTTCTTTCCATTTCAGTGATATTGATTTAGTTGTGTTTGGAAAATGGGAGACATTACCTCTTTGGACCTTGGAAGAAGCTCTTAGAAAGCACAATGTAGCAGATGAAAACTCAGTGAAGGTTTTAGATAAAGCAACTGTAAGTTTGGGGGAAGAGGGTATTTCTTTGTTCTAAGCTAAATTTCTAATCAAAGAAAGATCTTGGTCAAAAGGATGAATTTTCATAAGCAGAAACTGTTTTGTATACAAATTTGAAATAGAACCAATAGAACCTTTTTATTTAGTATGGTTTTTATAACTGACAAAATAATTGATAGTGCTCCAAGAGGAGCACTGTTTGGGAAAATCATCGGATTTTCTGTACTGCACAACATACACTTGCTTTTAAGTGAGGTTATACTAGTCATTGTTGTGAATTAATGTTATTAGACTTGTGAATTTCTGGACTAAGTTTGTACATAAGTAAATGATTTATTTTTTCTTATTCCAAGTAAGTAGACATGATACATTTTCACATAGAATTAATAAGTACAGCCTTGTATAAATATGTAACGGTATGTCTTGCGGAGGATAGGATTAATGCCATTATAACTTCCTACCTTTTGCTAATTGTAGGAGTATGTAAGAGTGCTGGGGTTTAAACAGGTGTCTAATTGATGGCTGTTATTAGTAGGGAGAGGTAATTTGGAAACCACTCAGGTGGAGATATGTCAGAGTGCTCTCAATATCTTGTGCTTCTTGTTTGAATATAATTTTGATGAGGAGTCAGTTATCCGCAATGACACGAGTGTGTCTTTTCTTAAGAATATCTCTCTGTTACCATTTATGTTTATTTCTTAAGTGTTTGTCTCCCTCTGGTGTTTGTTTTTCCCACTAGAACAAGGCTTCTGCACCAGGAACTGACTAAAACAATTTAAAATGAATTTGAAGATGAAGTGTGAAGTTCTGTTAAACAGGATAGTAAACTGAAAATAGTATTTATGAGTTAGAAAAGTAAAGTTTATGTAAACAGATTGGCAAGGAGAGTGAGTTCATAAATAGACAGGAGTCCTGTTTTCTCTGTGGACGTCCTCTTTACAAATACATAAAACGTTTCGGATTTACTGGTGCATATAAGTATGAATGAAACCAAATGTGTCTTGGAAATCTGTATTGACTTAATCTGTCTTTCCTTTGCAGGTACCTATTATTAAACTGACAGATTCCTTCACTGAAGTAAAAGTTGATATAAGCTTTAATGTACAGAATGGGGTTAAAGCAGCCCAGCTCATCAAAGATTTTATCAAGGTTAGGCAACAGAGCTGAATGTTTGATGACTTAATTTGATTTTCTGTTTTACTTTGACTGCATCCTTACGAGAGATACGCTTTCACTCTCTATTATTTTTTGCTGTCTGATATTGTTGTGTGGCATTCTTAGGTTTTAGATACATTACCCTAAAAGGCATGAAGATAGGAAAATGTATAAAGCAAGTATGGAGAAGTTATGATACTATGACTAAGGAAAATACATTAATACCTGTCTTAAATGTTCTGCTCTTCTAACTGTGGTTCCTTGAACTTAAAATTAGTAATAACCACACATTCCTGCAGAAAAGTAGGAATAATCTTGTTCTAGATTGAATATTGTTTCAGCATACAAATGCTAATTAAGTAGAATAAGTTAAATTTAGTAAGTTATTGTTCAGGGATTCGCTAATACCTGTATCAGATACATTGCAGTTATTTTTGTTTAATATATAGGATCATTTTGTTAGGATTAATGAGCTTTTGTATTTAAGTTTTGAAGTATCGTTACACTCTTTTCTTTCCTTCCCTTCCCTTATTCAGTGCATTGGACACTCGTAGTAAATGTCTCATAAAGGCAGTAGAAAATTTTTCTTGGATTGGATTTTCATGTTCTGTGTAGGGAGATGAAGTGCAGTTCAGTCTCACTTGAGTGCTTAGGTATTACTGTTCTACTAACTGCTCTGTTTTTTTAACCAAACTAATGGACATCAGGAGAATCAAAGTATTTCAATAGCTAGACAAGTAAAACTCCTTCAGAAAGCTCTGTAAACCTGAATAAAGCAAGCACTTTACTTTCAATCATAAGGGTTAGAAATCATGTACATCTGCTTTAATAATGGCATTGAGTTGCAAGAAGTCTTCCAAATTTTGGGGGATTTTCAATTGCTAATGAGTTGAATGTATGGCCTTCAACTTGTTAATCTTCAGTTCTTTTATATATGTTTAGTAGCAAGTATGAAAGTAGCTCAGTTTGCTTCTACAGTGTCTGTTTCTTTAACCTGTAGAAGGACACAGGAGAAAAATCTCTGTCTTCAGTTTCAGTAGAACAGTCTGAGTTCTTGTCTGCGTAGTCTCACCTGTGTGCTTAAATAAACCTGCTTAAACCTTGTGCTGGTGAGACCTCTTGCCTCCCCCTTCAGAGTAAGAGGGTGGCATGGGTCTTCTCTGAGCCTCTATCTGAGGAACAGAAGTCGATTGTGGTGACCAACCCCTTGCTGCTAAATCAAGACCGATAGTTTTGTGCTATGTAGCTCCTTGTTGGGGAAGGAGAATGCCCAGGTTCTCCGTCAAAGACGCCTGCCTGGAATTTGGTAGCTAACTTCAGTTTTTACATCCTGTGCATTGTTGCATTGCCATGTGGTGGACAGGCTGTCCGTATTTGGTTTTCTGCCACAAAACAGGAGCTGTATTTCTGTTACACTCCACATATAAATTTATTTTTAGGTAAGCCCTGCATACTTGCCCAAAATTGCCTGTGTGCTTCTTAATTTCAAGACAGGAGGTAGTCTTCTCTTGAGAGCCTGAAGGTGTTTTTGTGCGCTTAAAAAAAAAAAAGTGTTAGCATGTTCCTGTTGCCCAGGTTATTTGTTAACCCTTTGGAGACACTTTGGCCTTGGGTCGGGGCACGGCGAGAGCAGGCTGTGCCCCCGGGAGAGAGCGGGAGCTGTGTGTGGCAGCCGGGCAGGCACAGGGCTGCAGCCCCGCGGTACCCCAGCCCGAAGAGCAGAGCAGGTCTGGGGACAGTCGGGGTCGGCCAGCGGCTGGCAGACAGGTCCCCAGCGAGGAGGAGGAGGCTGAGGACGCCAAGGCAGTGCTTAGAGTCAGGAGTAGGGTCAGGCCAGCATCAGTGCGCAGCAGCGTGGCTTGGGCAGACACCAAGGGGAACAGCTGAGATGAAAAGTAGCTCTCGGGCGAAGTGGAGGGACTCCCAGCCAGGCTTCCCACATGGCGCTTTCCCACACGGCTGTTCTCCCAGCAGCCCAGGCCAAGGCCATGGAGCTGTGCTGTACCAGAGCTGGCCTTGAGCACGGGCGGCTCAGCCTGGTGTGGCGGGGAGAGGTGGCACTTGGCCCTGACCCACGGCAGGTAATGGCTACGCTACCGTGGAGGGGTCATTTGTTTAACTTGGAGAAAACTTGATGTGTACTTGCCAAGTGACTTCATTGGTGTTCTTGAGGATCTCTCTATAAAACACTTGCAGGGCATTCTCTTGCGTCTTATTTTGTCCCACATAACTTTGAATACCTAACTGAGGTGTCGTGTTCAGTGTTACCCCTGGAAATGCCTATTTCTCTTCGTCCAGTTTATTTAGGATGTCTGAGGCAGCTGAAGCCTTAATTAAGGGTTTGCAGTTTCCTGAGAAAAATCCTGTCTTTCAATTTTGGTATATACTGATACTCAACACTTCAGCTTGTGACTGTAAGTTCTCAATAGTTCAAAAAGGTGATCCCGAGATCTTCAGTTAAATAGGGCTCTCGATGCTCACCATAAGACTCGTGCAGAGAAGTTTTTGGAGAAATTCTTCTTTTCCCTTTCGTGTTTTGCAATCACGGATACCACGATCCACATCTCTTCTCTGACACTAAGGAACTTTTTAGCTCTGTGTTGATAAAAGGAGAGATACTATCGAGCCTCTTTTGCCCCCTTCCTTGTGAGGGGGTGTACAGAGTGCAGGCGTAGCCCCAGCCTCCACTGCTGTCCAAAAGGTCCATGTTCTCCGCACGTGCAGCATATGCACACCTCTAAGGGAATCCATGCAGACAAACCTATTGAAGGACCAGTTACCCAAAGGTAAGTATTTGGCTCCTTTAAAATGTTATCTTGGTGTAGTAATTTTGAAGGACCATTTTGAACTCTGGGCATCTGAAGTACTTGCAGGACAGAAGTCTCAGTCCACTTTGGGATATCACCTTGGTTGTAGCAGGAAGGTTTTGTTACAGATGTGGATATCTCCATAGTTCTTCCTTTGCTTTCCTTTTCACTTGTATGAGAAAAGCAAGTGTATTTATATATTCAAACAAAATCATTCTGATTTTATGAGGTAATAACTTTTTTCTGTTGTTAATATCTGCCACCGGAGTTGAAGAGGTAAAATAACTGTCTTGATCACAGGCAGAGCACTTGGCTTTTCCCCTGTTACTACAAATAGTAAGTTAGAATTATACTTAGCTTTGAGACTTAACATATTAACAGATAGCTTCAATATGCTTTCTTAGCATCAATTGTATATATGCGTCACAGTATCCTAACACCTTTGTTTTTCTCTTTCAGAAATATCCTGTATTACCGTATCTAGTTTTAGTATTGAAACAGTTCCTGTTGCAGAGGGACCTTAATGAAGTATTTACAGGTGGAATCGGTTCTTATAGTCTTTTTTTAATGGCTGTCAGTTTCCTTCAGGTAAGCTTAATGAAATCTGTTGATGCCATTGGTGCAAAAGGACATTACATTAAGAAGGATTTTAATCAATCCTTAAATTTAATCATTTAAACTATCCTGTTTGTGGTTTTGCACCCCCTTTTCATTTAAAAACAGACACATCCCACCTCTCGTCTGTTCTTTCTCCCATACTGTACTTTTGGTATTAGAGATGTTTGGAACATCCCTTGGTGTGTCCAAGTATACGCCTGTATACCAGGCACATGTGTCATTCATGGTAAAGTAACTTGACTATTGTGTAACTTATTTGGAACATGCTACGTAGCTTAGTGTTAGATGCAGCTGTCCTTTATAACGCTTGTTATCCAGGTCATACGCCCTGTATGTGTTTTGATGAATGCAACAGAATTTTCTTGTTTGTCTTAAGTTTTTTAGCTGATGTCAAATAAATGTGTTTTACAACTTTCTCTTAAATCTAAGAGAACAAAGTGCATGAGTTAAACCTATATTGTTGTGCCTGGGGGAGACAAATACTTTGGAAATATGAAGTAGCTGAGTTGTGGCTTTATCAACCTCGTTCTTTTTCTTGTACTAAATGTTATTATATAACTCTGTGTCTGTGTGTGTCTGTGTCTGTGTGTGTATGTCTGTACTTTTCCAGATTGTAGTTACTTTTAAACCTGAGCCTTGAACTGGAGCTCGGTGTTTGCCGAGTGCTATTACAGTTGCCTGCTGAGCGCAAAAGAAATGAAGACAACAGGCATATCTTTTTGAAAGAAACCAAAACCTCTCCCAACCCCATTTTTTTCTGATATTGACTAGTAGCATTTCCATTTGCTCCTGCAAAAAAAGAAGTCAAGTTTTGTATCTGTTACAATTATGAACTGGTTTTGTTCATAATCTCTCAGGCTGCATACTTAACAATAGACGGGATCATTTATATAGCTGTGTACATTAAAAGCCTGTATTTGTATTGCAAACCCAGGCTTGTGATGTGCAAATATCTTTGCTTTTTTACAAGAACCCTGCCATTAGTGTTGGAAGTTCACTCATTAAGCTGACAGTTCCAATAGAAAAACATTAATACTTGCCAGCCTTATTTTTAGAGGTAATTAGTTTATAGAAGTTTTGATAGCATCTTATTTTAAAGATGCAAAACTGCTTTATCAAGGAAAAATACTGTATTTAGACATGTTTGCTTTATATATTATGTTTTATTATTATTTATTATTGTATTTAGACATGTTTGCTGTGAAAAAGAAAAGACACTTAAAGGCACTTGAAACTTGAAGCTTAAGAAAATTTTTTTTTTCTCTCTTCTTAATAGCTGCATCCCAGGGAAGATGCCTGTATGCCCAATGCCAACTATGGTGTTCTTTTAATAGAGTTTTTTGAATTATATGGACGTCACTTCAATTATCTGAAGACTGGAATCCGAATAAAGGATGGTGGCTCTTATGTTGCCAAGGATGAAGTGCAAAAAAGCATGCTGGATGGCTACAGACCATCAATGCTATATATTGAAGATCCATTACAGCCAGGTATCCTCATAAACCAAGATTTAACGTATTGACTAAGAAAAAAGTTACGGGAATGCTTAATCCAGAGGAGTTAAATCAAAGGATAGCATAGCAAAACCCAAACCAAAACACCTCATTCATGTCTATGAACACAAGATGCACTCAGAACACAATGATTTTCTATAAGACGTGTTCGCAGCAAAAGTTACCGTGTCACCCAAGAGCACGCCTGTTCTGCGGTCAGGAGGCAGGGTGTGAGAGGGCACACCAGATCTCTTCCACGTGCTGTGGTAACAGCAATAACGCTCCAGCAGCATGGGCCTGAGTGTGGGCTAGATGTACCCCTGTGTACGCATGGTCCCTTTCAAGCTTGTGCTTGCTTGTATCACAGTTGCACCTTGTAATGTATGTATACTCTTATGGACGCTCTCCTGTTTGATTCTGTGAAGTCACATAAATACGTAGTGGTTTCATTCTGTACTGTTACCTTTATGTTAAGGTTGATTGTTGACTTGAATGTGTGGCTTCTGAAATGGTGAGTCAAGTGCTGTTCATAGAAAAGAGTTAACATATTTCTGATGTAAAAAAATGTCATCCAGGATAGTTCTGTTATATGTGTAATATTTGCAGTATATGATTTTATTTTTTTTCTTCATGTGTTGCACTTTTACCCAGAGAATTGCCATTTTAGACTTCCGTACATGTAAATATCTATAGGTCTTTTAAGTTCTTTCAAATATTTGCGATTCACTACTCCTCTTCGATTCCACAAGAAGTAACTGCAGTGAGTTGAGACTTAAAGGCAATTTTAAAAAATATTACTGTCTCGTGTCTGAAAGGAGGTAACCACAGTTTATTTATTTATTTAATTATATTCTTATTTTAAGGTAATGATGTTGGGAGGAGTTCCTACGGTGCCATGCAAGTGAAACAGGCTTTTGATTATGCCTATGTTGTTTTGAGCCATGCAGTTTCCCCAATAGCTAAATATTATCCTAACAATGAAACTGAAAGGTAGGTTTTATGAGTCTAAAATCTCAGACATTAATTGCTTATATTTTTGTGTACCTAAGAATTAATTGTGGTGACATTGGGTTTTTTTTTCCTGGTTTACAGTATATTAGGTAGAATAATTAGAGTAACGCAGGAGGTGGCCACCTACAGAGACTGGATATCAAAGCAGTGGGGAATGCAAAGTAGGACAGAGTCTTCATGTAATGGTAAGTTTTGACTAAGCATGGCTGATAGTAGGAAACTTCCTCCATATTTTGATCATTTAAGTTTTATTGTAGCTTTTGCTCCACATAAGGCAATGTATGCATCTTAATATGAATTTACTTTTTTGCTCAGTAGTGATGGATGACTTCTTGTGTTCTCATCCAGAAAATTTAGATTTGTACAAGAATAAAAAGGCTATACCACAACATCTTTATTCTATTGCCATAGGTTTGGTCAGCACAAAGGTCTCTAAAGAGTGCTGGCATGCAAAAGGAGGCTTTTGAGAAAGTTCCAATTTAAATTAGACATGTTGTTACTGTCACACTTCCTTTGTCCTTTCAACGTGGACAAGGTTTTAAAAAGAAATACTGGAAATGCTAGTTTAAATCTAAATCCTTATCCTCCATTGTTTTTTTTATTTTTCATTTTCAAGTTTAACATATTGTACGTGTACGGAGGCAATATTTAAACCAGGATTGACCATATAAGTGGAATAAGTCTTTAAAACAGAAATCCTGAAATATCATAATTCTTGTACTGACAAATGGAAACACACAAAATCTAGCCAGAGAACGTGCTGAACATGCCCTTCAAAATCGTCTTTATTTTCATTGCCTGTCTTCTGACTCCACCAGCCAGTTGCCACCCTCTTTTGGTGTAGGTGTATCTGCTGGCTGGGAGTTTTCAAATTAATTTTAATACTCTGCAGTTAATTTTAGAATGTTAGCTACTTGGAGCCTTCTCTTGTTAGGGATTAATCAGAGAAGATGACACAACTACCCAGTCTTTAGGATAGGTGGGGATTTTGTTTATTTGGTTTTAAAGCGTTTGTAGTGATTTCCCTCACTGTCCTTGTAAATTGAATGTGCTTCTTGGCCATTCATGTTTTATCTGTAGACCCTTGTGGCACTGCCGTCCCCCCTGCTAATGGCAGACAACCACGGTTTAGTCTCACAAGCTCCAGAGTAATACTTAGCTACCTATTGTGATGTATGTATTAAACTCTATATACAAATACAGCTGTTGGAGCAACAAATGTGTATTATATATCAGATATAACTTCTAGGTGTCTTATGTAATTAAAAAAATAAAAATCACCCTTTATCAGGAAGATAATGGTGACGGTAACAGTGGTTGTCTTGTAGATTTAGTTTAGATTTAAGTTCCGATTCTTCTTTTTTTATTAAGGTAGCAGTTAGAGAGGGATGGGAGTTCTGCACCTCGTATTTTCAGTGCAGGGTATCATACAAGGCAACCAGACTTATTTGGAGTTCTTATGACCCTAGCAGCTCCAGCAGAAGAAAAATAGGGGTTGATGAGTATTGGGCATATAGGAACAGAATTTAAACCTATGAATGCCGTTGAAGTGTGTCATGTTCTTAAGCAGCACATCTAAGCTCTTACTACCTTCTGCCGTGTCTTACTCTCTAATTTCCGTCTTGAGCTGTGGGTGATGCTTGGTGGTTTTCATAGTGTACATTAATGGATCTTGTCAGAAAACCACCACACCCTCTGTGGGGTGTTGGCTTGCTGCGTGCAGTGCATACGTACAAACACATGCACACATGTGCCTGCATGTATTAAAAGTATGTACGTGTGCGGATGTCTGTACATGTCCTGCTGGATAGAATAGATATATAATACCTGAGTGGGTATATTTAAAAAAAAAAAAGCAACTTATTTTAGCAGTTATGTGTTAATGTGTGGTGATGCTTCTATTTTGTTTTTAATAGGTAATGGAGTAACCTTGATAGTAGATACTCAGCAGCTAGACAAATGCAACAATAATCTTGCAGAAGAGAATGAAGCACTAGGAAAACCTAGAAATAAAACTTCAGAAACACTTAGTAAACATTCTTCAAATTCTTCATCAGGTCCTTTATCATCATCGTCGTCTACACTGTCCAGCTCTAGTGATGTAGTAAGTACTGGAGTTTTTCAATTTGTTTGGTTTCTTTTCCTGATTTGTATTGCCACAGAATACATTTGGGAAGCTCGGAATCCTAGTTAGTTATTTCATCCAGAATCCTAACTTGCATAAGATGTTACCTCTTATGCAATTTCTACACGTGTAAGTTGCAGAATGTTTTTGACACAACACATGTAGAAAGTGAATACAGTAGACACAAAGTTACATACCCCTCTTTTCTGCAGGAAAACTCTATTTCAAAAAAAGATTGGTAGTCCTAAGACATATGCTTTTTTTTAAAACAAGCCTTAAAAAAAAAAATCTGTTTGGGAATTCTATTTAAAAAATAAAAGACAAATCCCAAAATCAGAATCATGCATCAATACATTTTTAAATCTGTCTGGTTTACTCAGTAAAAATTCTGGATTGAAAGAATTTTAATATCTAATAAAATAAACATGTTTTAAGTTTTGTCCACAGCTAGCTTTATTTTTAAGGGAAAAACTCACTTGTAGAAAAACTCACTTACTCTTAAGTAAAACTCACTAATACTTTATATTTTCCTGAAGGATTCTGATGGAACACCTTGCAAAACCTCTAAACAACTGAGTTGTCGTCAGTCTACCACAAACAGAGCGGGGTCACAAGAAGTGTCACTGGAATCCTCCCAGTCAAGTGGGAAAACACAAAATAGCCAAACAGCCAATACATCCAGCAACACGAACAAGTCTCAGGTTTGTGAAATGTTTGGAAGCAACAACTTTATAGATTATTTGAATATTACACATGCCCTCCATGGAAGGGTAGCTTGTTCTGGAAAGGAAACACTGCGTTTTTCTCTTCCCCTTTTACCCCACTAGAAAGCTTTGAGCATTGATTGTGACTAAGATCACCTGGTTCTCTGTTTAGCTTACAGAGATGAGTTTACAACAGCCTTAGAACAGATTAAATTGGATTGATTTCATTTTGGGAAATCTAGATTTGCCAGAAGAATACAGCTGTGTTGCACCCATTTTTCCCTTTTGCAAAAAGCTTGTCAGTCCAGTCTTTACTGCAGAATTTGAGAAGTAATGAGACTTGCCTATGCTTAGTGAAAAACAGTTAGCAAAAATGTATGTTTAAATCTATGACTGGCTGTTCTGTTAACTGTTGATACTTGTTGAACTGTCTTTCATTAAGGGAGATGAAGATTCCTTGCTGATACATGAAATTGCCTCTCATTTCCCCCTAAAGACATCTTTATGATGAGACCTACCAGAGCTTATGCATTCAGGGGATTTCTCATGTTGAGGAAAGCTTCTATGACAATGCAGTAATCTGGAAATATTACATGCCTCTATATACAATATACTTTGGATATATGCAGTTTAAATTTTTATACTTTTTCAGAATTTAGGACTTCTTTAATGTATGAAAAGTAGTCTGGAATCTTCTGGAATATTATTCCTGAAAAGTAATTCTGAAGACTTGCTGCCTCCCCCTTGCTGATGATCTATCTCTAGCTAGTAATGAGACAGTTTACAAACTAGGCCTTGGATGTACCATGAATGTGTGTTTGTGTTATTGTACAGAGCTAATTCTGGTGCTGGAATGTGAATATGCGCCATCTGAGAGACTCTACATCTGTAAAAAGATGTGGTATAAAATTAATCCTGGTCTTAAAAGAATGTTGTCTTAATTTTGCACAGAAGATGAGATTTGAGCAATCTTCATCTGTCGTCTTGGATTACGGACTTCTGTTTCTGTAAAACACTTGTTTGATATTTGCGAAGTAGGAGCGATAGAACAGTTCTGTCCTTTTCGAAATTCATAGTGCTCTGCTCTTCTCTCTTGACCTGCATGGGTTTGGGTCTAGAGTTGAATATTTGTTTGCAACCACCAAAGTGAAAGATTTGTGGTACTGTGCTGCTGTCTAATCAGTGGCCTGGCTTCTTTTGCCATATCAGTTTTTCCAAGTGTGACACTTTCATGAGTTAACGTCCTCATTATCCAGAAGTAGGGTTGTATAATTGCCATGCTTTTTTCCTTTCAGCACTGATTTACCATGTTCTCTTTCTTTTACAGCACGGATCTGCACGGTTATTTCGCTCTTCTAACAAAGGCTTCCAAGGTCCAACAAACTCAAGCCACGGTACCTCAGTCACAAACAAACAACATCAAGGCAGCAAATCACACCATCAGTTTTTCCACGGCAAAAAGAGGAAACACAAGAGGGATGCGGCCCTTTCAGACCTTTGTAGATAGTTGCCTATTTTATGACTGTTCTTCTGTGTGCAATGATCTCATGCTACAGGATAGTTTGATAGTGACTCCTTGGATCTTTTCCGGAGCTTCAGACTGTTCAGACATTGATTAGCAACTGCATTTTTTTTTTCCCAGCTCGCCACGGAACGGATCATGAAGATTGATCACTGCAAAAAAAAAAAAAA
>VZTQ01001381.1:100367-115638 GCA_013400755.1 Pelecanoides urinatrix
AAAAGAAAAAAAAGAAAAAAATTTCAAAAAAGAAAAAAATTTTAAAAAAGAAGAAAAAGGCTGCTCATTTGATAAGTCATATGCTACAACAGGGTCATTTAGGATATAAAAGCTTGAATGTAAAATAAATGTATTTCCCATCAGCTCATGCTGACCTGTAGAGGTAGTACTCAGTGTGTCTAGGGGGTGGTAACAAATAAAACACAAAAAAATAGGAAAAAAGGCAAAAAATTGTATTTTGAGGGAAACCCAGCCTTTAAAGGTGAAAGTAATTTGTGCATGATTTTTTTATTATTTTTGCATATACTTACCATTTTATTGTGTATATATAGATGACCATATAGGAAAATGACATTTGTAATAGTGGATTTGTTAATACTTTTTACATAACATTACTGTTTAAATTGTAAACATAAATTTTTCTCAGGATTAGTTTGGAAAATAATTGAATTGTCATCTTAACATCCATATAAACAGACATTACTAGTTATATTGCTCAGAATTTCTTTTCTTGGCATTTAAAAGATTTATTAGAACATTTGATCTGCAAAAGCTGTTCCTCTGAAAGAAAGGTTTATGGTGGCAAATGAAGTTTTTCATTTGTATAAAGTGTACATGTACTTTGTGTAGACACTGAGCTTGTCATCTCGGAGAAGTAAACTTCACCTTGTTTTCTAGAGTGCCATCATTTCAGGCAATGGGGTTTTATAGTTGCATCCTTCTCTTCCTCCCCTTAGTGGTTTCTCCCTGACTCTTTCTGGTTTTTTAAAGAAATACAAAGTCACTTGGGGGTTTTTTGTTTGGTTGGTAGTGGTGATTGTTTTCTTCTTTTTTTTTTTTTTCCGTTTTTAAAAAAAAAACAACACAACTCAGTTTGTTACAGACGTTTGCATTCCTGGGCTGCTTTAATCCCATGCCTCTTTGTTTGTGCCTTCCCTCCCAGGTCTGGGTTTTATTGTCTTTTATATTTTTGCTAACTCCTGTAGGAGATGATAACTGTTGAAGCTTTAAGTAAATTTTACAACTGAAGTATTTTTTTCTCACTCCCCTCCTAGGCATTTTTATATTTACACTTAATTATTTAAAAAAAAAAACCAAAACAACTTCAAATAATTAAATATATTTTGTATTGCCTTAAAGACCCAAACCTTTCATATCTCATAGTATTTCTTCATTGACCTAGTTATCATTTAATTTAAACTCCGCATTTGTCTGGGTCAGTTGCATCACAAGTCTAGGTTGCAGTAACTTTGATGCCATGAATGCGAATTCAGTGTGTAATTACACTCACAGGCATAGCTTGGAACAGGAGTTGGGACACTTCAGTGGTAGAAAGTTAAGTGGCATTTACTTTCACGTATTTCTTTTAAAGAGGAAAGTCTGTACTCAGCATACGTGGCTGTATTTAATGCAGCTGTTCTGGAGATGATGCTTTTATAAAAAGTACTATTAGCTTTTAGAAACTTTTTTTTATATACATTTACAGAATACTACAGACCAACCTGACCTTTAATGGGCACTAATGAGTGCAATGATTTTTAAAGTAAAATAATGCTAAAATAAGACCAGAACTGATGTCATCACTTAAATGAATAGGCATTTTCAATGTGTTAAAGTCTTTTACTTCAAAAAAGAAAATATATATATATTCCAAAAATATGGAAAGTCATAACATTTACTCAAACACTAAGCTTAAGTGATGTTAATTTGACAATGGTTTTTTAAATTTTAGATTCATATTTTAATTTGATCAGATAATTTTATCAACAATATGTTGAGCTTTTGTTCATAGAAACTAGTAAAAGTTGTACCACATTATGCATAATCACAGTATTTATTTTGTTTTAGATTATTGTGAATGTGTAGACTTATGTTCACCGCTTAGGGAACAATTATTTATAAATTATATTAATCCAGTATTGTTAGCTGCTATTAGCAAAACTGTTCCAAAACTTAATACTTGCAAAGATCTGTATCGCATTTACCACACTGAAGTGTTTTTAAAAGAATCACCCTCATCGTTGAAAGCAAATGTACTCTTAGGGTGCAGATATTAGTGTTCCAATAAGCATGTGATAATTTTAAGGTGGTGGTAGCGGGAAGATAATCTTGATTCCATTGGGAATCTTAGGTTTGCCTCAATTTATGGTTTTCATAAATTTAATGGAAAATAGCTTTTCCTGGACTGCTCAAGTTTCTTTTTGGTAAACAGTATCTTTCTAAAAGAAAAAAAAAAAAAAAAAAAAAAAAAACAACCCACACAGAACAAAAAAACAGACCAAAAGAAAGGAAGNGGAAAAATTGAGGTGTTTTACATTGCCTCAAATGACCAGCATTGTATTCATAAAATACTGTATATCTTGCAAATCTTTATTTAAACAGAACAGTTGAACTGTTCATTTTTCAATCTGAAGTAAAATACTTTCAAGACCTTTTAGTTTGCCTGCTCATTTGTCTTGTACATTTCATCTCTGTATTTGACTCGTCTAATTCCTTTTTGAGTTTCAAAACTTTTGTGAAGATTTTGTGAATATATGAAAAATAAATGTTTAATCTAACTACTGCAGTTTATCACCATTCTTGACACTTACCCTGTTTTTTCCTTCACAGTACTGTGGAAAGAGCAGACTACTCAAGGTGCTTTGTAACGTTTTTGTGGTATCTGGGTGCTTCCCCAGCTGAGTGCTGGGCCCCTCTGCCTGGAATTTGGAAGCTTATTTTGTTCAAGTGGGCCTGGTCTGCCGTGTTTCCTTCCAGGAGAGCTGCAGCAGAGTCTGTATGCCTGAGAATAAGTGGGAGAATATACACCTCTAAAGGGTTCTTAATGTATTCTTTTTCTCTAACTTACCTCTGCACTATACATAGGAAACTTGTGCAAGGATCCATTTACTTTGCCTTCCGAACTTGGGGTAGGGGTAGTGTTCCAGCTGCGGGACAGCAGCTGCTCAAAGCTGCCACGCTGAGGAGGGCATTGTAGAAATGGGCAAAAGTTAATTTGAGTTACCTTCAGCTAGGCACCGTGTTTAGCATAGTTCCTGAAGCACGGTTGATACTACTAAAGCATGTTCTTAACTTCGGTTATCTTCCTTCAGTGCATAAATCGGTACGGAGACATACACATACTGAAAGTTCTTGTAGTCTTGCCGCTGGTGGTCTACCAAAGCCCATCTGAAATACATAAATAAGCTGAAATGTTTGTATATCTTCCTGTTTAATATTAGATTGATTTGTTAAGAGTTTTTTTACTTTTTTTAAAGAATGGTTCAAATGGTGTTTATAGTTAAAAGCTGTGTATTTATTAATTTTTCCTAATTGCCAGTCTTCTACCTTGTGGCAGAAAAGAAGCTGAAATATAAGTAAATCTTCCTGTTTGTGAGACATGACGTGATTCTGTTTAGCAGCCTCCATGTTCTGTGCAGCTTCCTCAGAATTTGCAGCTCAGGTTTTTAAATGTTTATAATAAGCTTGTTTTCCTGGAACTTAAATCTTTAGAAAATAATTTAGTCCAGTGGCTGGTGGCAGCTTTTTCTTTTTTTATGTACTTTGAAACAGGACCTTTTCCATTTTATATCTGGAGCCAACATGTGTGCGTCTTAACATGTGAACAAGTGATTAGAAAATAGTCTCATCTTGAAAATGTATTGTAAATAAAAGCAGCCAGCCATTCGACTTCTTGATGGCTGTTAAAAGTCATGATAGGTATTAAAACAATGTGTGACTCCAACTCGATTTCCTGAAGACTAAAAGCTATAGGAGATTACAAAGTACGTAATTACTCAAGAAGGAACTATGTTTACCCGTTTAGGGGCTGTAGCAAAAAATACTTTTAATTATTCCAGCCACTGTGAAAACGCAAAAAGTAGTGATTACTTACTTGATTCTTTTGCTTAACAATGCAAAATTATTTTCTAAGAATCAAGTTCACCATGTCTTGAAACAGCGTTTGTCTTGAAAGTGCAAAATTTGACAGCTTTGTTTTCTAGCTATTTTATAGTGTTTCCACAAGTTTTCCTCAAAAATGTTTTCCAGTTGTGGTGACCTAAATGTGTGTCTTGACTATATTTCCATTAATCATTTACCAGCAGTTCTGACAGATATGTATTCATGGTTTCATCTATAAGTTGTAACCAGCCTTGCAGTTCTTGTGGTGCTTAAATACCTTACAGGTGTAGATTTTTCTGTGCCGAAGTTACAGGGCTCCTCCTCGTAGTAATTTGCTCTGAGCCTAATTAACTAATCTTCAAAGGTTGGTTGTTTAGATGATTGAGATCAACCCAGAGAAATTATCCAACACCAAGAATCTTTTGCAAGTTACTTGGTGAACAATGTCCTAAGTAATAGAAGAATTAAAATGCAACTGGCCTTATTGGGTCAAGCCCAAAGTTTGTGTCAAGTATCTACTTGAAAAGGAAATAGGAATAAAAGAGCCAGAAAGTGGCTGTTACCTGTGCATTTTAGCATGATAGTGCTAGATCAAATTAATCTACATTTTAGATTACTCTAAAATTTAGATGAGTTAATTTTGATCAGCTTTGATTTTAACTCTTAGTATATTTAGTGATTTCCCCACCATGACCATTTTATTGATTTGTGGACTCCAAAAACTTGTGTTAGAAGTGTGGTGCCTTTGTCAGACACCTTGACCATAGACTTGGTTGGGGTACAGTTCAATAGGCCTCTCTCTTGGCAGTAGGTAGCTTAAAAATGGCCTGTTCCCATTTGCTCCTTCCTATAGCAGTGCAACCAGTGGTGAACTTGGATATTTATGAAGCTTGGAAAAAAAAAGGAACGTGAATATTTATTTTGCTGTAAATTAATTGGTAAAAGCTGATGGGATCCTGAAAATCACTTATGTACACAAATAAGTAAGGGAAGACAAAGAAGAAATCTTGGAGATCCTTTGCATAAAAGCCGTTTGGAGGAATGCCATCTTTCTGCCTTCCAAGACGCAAGGTGCTGCGAGTCTTCTGGTGAGTCAGTTTGCTCGGACACTACTGCTTGTCAGATACTGAATGACCTCAGCGGCGAATCTGCTCACCATCAAAGTATGTTGAAGGTTTCTATGTTCTGCAGCAAGTTTAAATAGCTGCAAAGGTGTTTATCAGCAATTAGACTGATACTGGCATGTCTTGGTTTCGCTCTCTCCCGCCAGGAGTCCTTCAAAAGATGTCTTTTTAATCCTTGATGGTTTTTGATATTTTATACTTGCTGAATTGAGTCTCCTAATCCTTTTTTAATCCTGAGTCCACCCTTTGTTTTTTGTGGCCCAGAGGTCTGGTGGTGAATATGGCATTTACCAAATCCTGTCCAACAGGCTATAGTGAAGCACGAAGGGGATGGAGATTGATAGTGCTTTAAAAAGAATATTTCCTGCTGCTACAGCTGCTTTTTAAAGAAAGACAAAAAACCACAAACCTCATTAGCAGGCTGAAGTAGGAATATATCCTCATACATCCTTATTTGAAGCTAGTTTCAGTGCAAATCATTCAACAACCTAATGTTCGGATGCTAGGATGATTTTTTTTTTTTTTTTTAAATCCTTCTGTATAATGAAATCCTAATTTCCCATAGTACAAAACACCTGAGGAAGAAACCACTTGACTATATGCAAGAGCTGGCTTGTAAAGAATGCATTTGTGTGGTGCTGGAGGAAGTCTGAGGAACCATGGGTGCAGATTTGGTGAGTGTTTTGCTTGTTTAAAATGAAAAAAATGCTCTTGTACAGGTATATGAAACTACTTTTGCTTATGTATGAAGCAATGTTTGACCCTTGAGCTGAAAGATCATTAAGCAATCAAATGCTTCTGAATAGCTATTAAGAGAATGTAATCTGTGCTCTCAGCTGCATTTTCCCAGGTCTAAAGTTCATTTACTGTACCAGATCTGGTGACAGTGAAATCTGAAAATAAACCTGGTTCAAATTGCTTGTTCATGCTGCCTGACAATGTAACACAACATCTTTCTTGAACTTAAAGCTCCCATCTTAAAAAACAAACAAACAAATCCACCTTGCTGGTCTGTATACAACAGATTGTTGCACCAGGAGTATGAAAAAATATTTTTCTTAAAACAATAACATTATGTGGTTTAGGTGAAATATGCGTTAATGGTTGCTGTTTGCATTTCCTTCCTTCTGTGGCCTATTTCCAAACAAGGCTGTTGTTCATTCTTACAATAAGTAGGGGACTGATTAAGGCTGGGTGGGTTTTTTTTTTCTCTTCACTATAGTGGATCTTGAATCAAACTCATTTGTGGTTGCCTGGAAATCACTGACTATGAAAAGACCATTTTCAGTTAGAAATATCAACCCAACAGCAGGTAGAAATCTTTCATATTGTCATCCTTCAATGCTAGCTTGTTTGCTTTTTCTTTCCAAAATTTTTGACACTGCAAGGGAGGAATAACTTATAAAATAATGTATTCTTTTCTGTAAGATTTTTATTCATCCCAAATCTATGTTATGATATCAGCTTTTGTCCATCAAGATAACATAATAAAGCAATCCACTTGCTGAAAACTTCAAGTATCTCTGAGCTGGAGTATGTACCACCTAGTGAATCACTTCTGTGCAGTGTCTAAGCAACATGCTCCAACTACAAAAAGTAGTTTGAAGGCTTCTGGTTTATAATGTTGTTGTATGCAGACACCAGCACCTTCAGGTACTAGTAACTTATTGCGGCGCTACTGCCTGCACTTAAGCATCCTAAATCCCACAGAATCCCACTATAAGGTTATAGCTGAGAAAACTGAATTTTGTTGCCTAAAAAAAAAGTGTAAACAATATTAGTAGGGTCAAAAGCCAAGTAAGAGCGGTACCTGCTACTAGAAAGAGGAGCTGGTGCAGCGGCTTGCCCTGGCACCTTCGGCTGCGCAGACAGGCAGCCGTCACCTCCTCTGGCAAAATGGGTCAGGGACCACCATGGCCAGCTCTTGCTGACCCAGACCTGCTTTCCTGCCCGAAGAGCTTTATATAAATACATTTAACAACTAAGTACTTCTGAATTCCTGAGAACAAAGTCACATGATGGTCTATCAAAACTAGAACAAACTTCTCAGAGAGTATAGGCAAATACAGAAGTTGGGAGTCTGGAAGCTGAAACATTAACATAAAAGGGAAGGAATCCAACTTCTGCAGTTACAGAGCGCGCTGGTCTGGTAACTTTACCATGCATGGACAGTCTCATTTAAAAATACCAAACAAACCAAAACAACCCCTAAATCTTCAAATGGCATTACTGCACTTTGTTTCTATTGAATAAAGTAATATTTTAGATTACAGTGGTGATTTTAGAGCACTATTTTTGAAATAAAAGCAATAGAAAACAATAAGTCATGAAATAATGCTAGTTCTGTAGTTTCTGTATTATGGTTTTTTTTTTTTCCTAGTTATCAACACTTAGACATACAAATCTGCCCACAAAAAACAGGAGTTGTGAACTCTAATTACTGTATTTGTACATTTGGGGGAGTCTGAATGCTCTGGTGCTGCTTAGTAAGGGAAAACTACAATTAACAATTGTGATGAGCTAATACTAGAAGGACATAAATTAGAACTGATGTTTACTTTTCTGATGTTGTTAGTAGAAAGTTACTTGTTTTCATTTCTTGTTTTGTCTCCTCATCAATGTCTGAATTTTTATACACATTTTCTACCTTTGTGCCTCATCTGGCCTGTGTAGGAAATCACAGCTGTCCTGTATTCTAATTGACTGCTGGCATCGGTTAAGACTTAATTTTATGAGCTGGATGGATCACTGTGAAAGATGGGTCACTGTTAAAGAACAGCAGGTATCCATTTTTGATACAATCATCTTAGCAGCTAGCTAAGTTTCTCCCCTGTTCAGTAGTCTGTCCACATGGAAAAACTGTATCATAACAATAGCAGTACAACCCCCCTAATTCTAGAAATTACCAGTAAAAGCCTGGTTCCGTTGAATTTAAGGGGAGCTTTCCTACTGATTTCAGTGAGATCAGATTTATCCTGTTTTTTCTCTGATTTTTCAATCTCCTGATTTCAGCGCTTCAAACACTTTAGGCAAAATCAAATGCACATACATCAGCAGAGTAATTAGAACTATGCAGACATCTTGCTCAGTTCTAGATGACCCATTAACACTTAGTGACTTGTCTTCAATCAAAGTTTGTTTAGAAGACAACAATTAAACACAGCTGAAATGCCAGAAACCATGCCATTTGACAGAATAACTGCACAGGTTGTGGCTTCCTCGAGGGGGGTGGTGCTAGCGGCCCTTCCTCCAGCTCCTGGTGAACGGGGAAGGACTAGCAGCACCACGCACTCCACCGGGCACAAGGGTCCGAGGGCCTTCACAAGCGAGATTAACCAGTTGCCCACTGTTTGATCTACTGGGGAGAGACAGACTCTTCAAACCTCCTCGCCCCATGTTTAATAGCATCATGATGCCTGGTGGTACCAGGATGGTTTTTGATATTGGTCTTGTCAGCAATTAAATGACACCATCCATCTGCAGCAGTTCTGCAGCAGAACTCTGATTTCAGGACAGTAATAAACTAAAGCATTTCCCATTTTAGTCCTTCTCAGCGTTGGGATAGTTATTATATCGGTACGTTTGAAAATGCCAACTAAGTGGAGGAAAACACAGTCCACTTCTCAGCATAAAGGAAAATAAAGGGAGGACTATATACTTGCTCTGTATCGTCTCTTAAAATCACCATTGCCAACTAAATAATCTAATCTTCAAGAAGTCAGCTACTTCCTTAAGCTCAGTAAGTTAATATAAAAGCCTAGATCCTCAGGTGGTAATTTTTACTCCAATGGCTTCAATATAATAGGGCTATGTTTATTTAACCAGATGAAGTTTGTCCACACATTTTTAAAATTGCTTTGTAACAGGCCTTTTTTTTTTTTTTTTTTTTGTAAATCCATGTTTCCTAATGCATTCTCTAGGCACTTTCTGTTCTAGAATTGCATTCTGATTTATGTAAAAGTGTTTTTTCCTAAAAATATACGTGATGCATTTGTTTCCTTATTGATTTTTCCAAAGTATTCTTCTTTTCTTTCCAATATGCCCTCCTGGCTACTAACGCAAAGATACTGGAAGTGCAAATTGAAAACAGTTAGCTAAATAGTTTCATCATTCACTGTGAAAAAAAAACAATCTGTTCTCTTCTGTGTTCTTTAAATCAATAACATCTTCCATTTTGTTATAAGCTCCATCTGCAGTGTTATGGTATCTAATAGAGAAATGGCCTTCCGGTCATTTATTTTTTTCCCTTGCATAACTTACCAATTAACAAAAAGAAAGAGTGACCCTTTAATAAGACCATCTAACAGTTTTCTAGGAAGTCACAGACCAGATCTTCTCTCACTCAACACTGTTGAGAGTAATTAAATTTCTAGAAGAAAATGTTCCATTTTAATACCGGTCAACTTGAGTATACAGAAAGATTTTAAAACAAGCCTCATCTACAGCCCTTAGTGCAGTCCAAATCACACCCACAAGTACAGGTAAAAGGCTTAAGCAATTAGCCAGGCACTGATTTTTCAAGGCACAATGCATGTTCTCACCCTGGAGAAAGAACTTTAAGCATGAGCAGGAGAGGAGATGGAGTTATTTTTCTGATTCTTAATCCAAGAAGTCAAACAAAACCTCCTAGCTCAGGCTCTGGAGCTGCAGGCAGTGGGACTTGAATTCTTAAGTCCTTCAGTTCCTCTAGAAAACAGCATATTAGCTCCTCAGTCACATACTTTTTTGGACTGTTGGTACTTTTCCTAATCTCTGCTATCATTTCACAGTGCTGTGAGTTTGCCTTGGGCTTGAAGTTCTCTTTGGAGAAATTACTGTTGTAAAATTAAGTCCCACTGACTTTAACGAAATCTGGAATGCTAGAAAATATGATCGTTGTTCCAAGTCAGTTAGACTCTTGGACAACTTTAAAAAAATTAACAATTAGGACAAGAGACCTGAATAGCTTTTCATTTTCCTAAAGAAACATGTATGGCATTTATTGCTTTATTTACAGAAAAGCAGCAAATGATTCCCCAAAGTTTGTTGAATTGATCTGAGGGCCTAGAAATGCAAACTACGTAACAGCAGTGAAACTCTACCTTCTCTTAGCCTGGTTGATGCAGTAAGATACTTCTGCATTTAATAGCA
The DNA here is from genome assembly GCA_013400755.1 of Pelecanoides urinatrix. Classification (NCBI taxonomy): domain Eukaryota; kingdom Metazoa; phylum Chordata; class Aves; order Procellariiformes; family Procellariidae; genus Pelecanoides; species Pelecanoides urinatrix. The sequence continues at coordinate 110,504 of VZTQ01001381.1, forward strand.
TAAACTTAATGGTCTTTAGCAATTGATTCTAATATTGTCCTGTAAATGAGGGTGATAGCAATATAGCAGATGAAAATAATTTCTCATTATACCTTTCCTAAGAATGTACTGCCTAGCACTTTGGGATTGTTATATTATTAGAGATCTTTGAACGCATAAATTTACAGGAAATAGCAAATAATTTACTCAGGTTATCTGTCTCATCCTCTAAATTGATCAGTGGCCACAGAGAGTATTGTGTGCATGTGCACACTGGTAAATAGATGCTAAATCTCATCCAAAACAAAAAAATTGTTCTAATAAATACTTCCTACTATTGCATTCATTAAAGACAACATTTCACTCCTGGCTTTCTGAATCAGAATCATGAAACCAGTGAAGAAATGCAGAAGTTAAGGTTGTCTTGGTCACTGTTTCTGGGTATTTGAGGAACTGCAAAAAGGCAGCATGATAAAGCATGCTTTCCTAAATGGTATCTGCTGTGGTATTGCAGGATGTCAAAGGAATATTGAAAAGGCATGAATATATTTAAAAGTCTACCTGCTAATTTTAAAAGTACTACTTAACATATTGTGCTACTTAAGATTATATTATGTCTAACCCACAAAATAGTCTACTGTATATTAATTTTCAAATTATTTCTAAGGATTTAAAATAATATTTTCTGAGGTTATAACTACATTTCTGATTTGCCTTTGTCACATGTTTACTTGGTCAGCAACCATCCTCTGAGTCCTAGCTGACTCACTTATGGGAGCCACCAAAAATCTGAATGTTGAAACATTTTGCCAGTAAAATGATTTAGAAGTAACTTGCTGGGACTAAATGCTGTCATCCCCTTTACTTCTGTGAATAGTACAAGCGTGCATGTACCAAAGGCAGATTCAACCCACAATGACTTACCAAGAGGAAAATGTAACCCCCCACATGAGAATTGTCTTGAAGATTACTATTTTTTTCAATTTCTGCTTTTAAAAATAGTGATCTTTCCCTGTTTCATAATGATTCATGGCACTGGGTACTATGGCAATTTACATTCAAGCACACATCTGAATTGCACAAAACAGGCTTCTGTAATGCTCTATAGCTCAGTTTGTAAGTGACACTGCAAGTAGATTTGGTATAAACACTTTATCTACAAATAATTTAAATAATGAAATACAAAGTATTTTTCAATTTTCTATACTAGATTTTATCAGCTACTGTGTTGCATTTTATTTTAACTAAAAATCTAAAATTATTTATGATAGATTATAGTTATCTAATTCAATCTTTGGAAAGATTAGGTTTGTGTGTTTAATACTCTGGTTTTATACATTCAATATATATGTATCATTGTAAAGCTGCTGGACTTTTTTTCTAAGCAACAGCTTGAAAATAGTAATCTTGCTTGTCTATGAAGAACACTTTCACAGAAGTGAATAAAACCCTAGGGATTGCTTTATTCTAATTTGGACATCATTTGAGATGGACCTTTGATTAAGGGCTACATTTTCACAATATCAAGTATCTGCAGTTATCACATACGCATAGGAAATTTATTTTACATCTATCTGTAGGTGCAAAAAGATAAACCATTAACGTGACAGGATAGGTGCTATCACTTTTTCTCACCCAGGACAGAACCTTACACTTGGGTAGTTGCATTGAGCAGGGCTCCCAGCAATGTCAGGTGCTCTCCAGTAAGGGGTGGTAGCATCTGCGTTGTGAAAATCAGCCCTGGCTGTACTTGAGCCGCACAGCACCCGAGAGAGAAATTAGCAGCAGAAAAAGAAACGGGGAAGTCTAGGTAGCATATGCAGGAGCCGATTATCTGATATTAATTTCCGTATTTTGCTTTTTTCCTTTTACATCCATTTTGCTAGGAACGTGTTATAGTGATTACCGGTAGTTTAAGAACAATCTGCACAACAGTGTACATACAGCACTTAGAGTGTTTTGGAACTGCTGCCATTAAAAAAAACTACAATGTCGGTCACATTGAATCATGCAGGAATTTTAGATTTTACTCTGGGATAGCAAATATTTGTGGGTATACAGAAATGATGTTAAGCAATCTGTGTACTCAGAAGGTCCACAAAATTTTGATGAAGTGGTAAATGGAGTCCATCTGTTCTGAAATGACTCCATTTATGATCTCAGCAGAACAATGTATTTTCCATTTCCTGCAGTTTTTAAATCTTGTTATCTAATCCAACTTTCAGTAAAGACAAGGAATTCTTTTTAACAATTGCTTTACTGAAGATCCTTTTCTCCTCTCCCCTAAGAAATGGTCTGAATACCCTATGCACTGCTTCCATCTGAATGCTCCAATAATTTCCTAGTGCTTTTCAGGTACACGATGTCCAAAACAGAAACGGGAAGACCTAGGTAAGATTAAGTAACTCAGTCAAGATGCCGCATAAAAGTGTCACAGGGCAGGGAACAGAGGAGCAGAGTCCAGCTCGCTGCCCAGTCCTGTTCCTCAGGTACATAATCACTTCCCCGGCTGTATTCCTTATACTTGTCCCATATTGCTGAAACTGGATTTAAGTTCTTTTCCAAGATTCCCAGTCCTAACAGCCCAAAAGCATTGTGTAACAGCTGGGCAGTCTCAGAAAATACATTTCCTATTTGCCCACCAGCATACAAGCAGGAGCTTAGGGAGTCAAATGGAGCCATCGTGCTTGTGGTGTGTGCGCGCTGAACTGCTGCTCCCCCCGAGAGGGTCAATTAAAGCACGTAACTCAGGCCTACAGAGTATAGAAAATACCAGCTGGCTAGCTGTACACAAATAAAAATTGCTGTATTTAGTTACTAACGTATTATCGCAGTAATGGTACGACCGTGGATGACTAACGCGTGTCTGTAGCTGCGGGTAGCTGGGCACACGCCTGCCTGCCATGGGCTGTGTGCGGTCACCTGTGACTAACACCTCCCCAGATAAACTTAATCCAAAAATCTACGGAAATCAGCGTTTCTTTCCGTTGCCTGCAGTGAGCTTTGGATCAGACTTATGTGTGGTAGAGCCAGGCTTGGTCACAACTAGCGGCCAGATGTTCAAAGTTTGATATGCTGAGGAATCATTGCCAGCCTGGTGAAACTCACCCAAAACACACCGAGAGGGCTCAAGCAGTAAGTAAATGGAGGAATGGGAAACTGGTGCTGCAGGATGGCCTCAGGGGTGGCCTGTGAGGGTCATGTCTCTCATCCCCAGGTGCAGCATGGCTGCTGGTATGTTTAGAGCCAAAAGCACTGCAGCTCTGGACAGATTTTAAAAAGCTGGCTGTAAACCTTTGTATTTTTTAGGGTCCCAGGCAGAAGTTTGTTTCCACACCTGGCAGCGTGGATGCCAATGGCGATTCACTCTCCCCACACGAATCGGGTTGAGGGGACGCAGACACCCCCCCAAGCCCTCATGAGCTGTGAGGGACAGGGTGCTGCAGGCCCTGCCCGGAGCCCCTCCGGCCTGAAGGGGAGTTAGCTGAGGGGCTCCCCCTCCTGCAGCGGGGGGATGTTAAAGGCCAGTGACCGAGGCGAGGCTGAGGCCACCCCGCCCGGACGCCTGACAAGCGGCGACCGTTAGGTGCGCGGCGGGGTCCCCCGTCCCTCTCAGCCGCCTCTGAGGGGCCAGCGGCGGTCCCGCCACCCGCCAGGGGGCAGGCGGGGCGCTGCCGCCGCGCGCGTCCCGCCCTCACCGCGCCGGGGAGGCTCCGCGGGCCCCGGAGACACCTCAGGCGGCGGCGGCGGAGGAGGAGGAGGAGCAGCAGCAGCAGCAGCAGCAGCAGCAGCGCCTGGCCCCAGCCCGGCCCCGCTGTCCCGCCGCTGCCGGCTCCTCTTCCGCCGGCCGCAGGTGAGAGACCGCGACGGGAGGGGAGCTGCCCCGGGAGGGTGAGGGCCGGGGGGGTCGAAGCCCGCTCCCGCGGCCCCACTCCGCGGAGCACGAAATTAAAAGCGTCGAAGACTTAGTAAGTGGCTTAGATAATGATTATTTACTACTCCTTATTACACCACTTGATACGCTTGGGAACGGCGGACAAATTTTCAGGCCCGTAAAGTTTTCTCCAAGTTTATTTTGCTTAGAAAAGGCAGATTTGGTCAGCTGCGAGGCCTGATAACTTACGTGTGTAACACACCGGATGAATGGAGAAGTTATTTGCTGGGTTTGTCTTTTGCATAGCAATGCCCTCAAAAGCCAGAAGCTGACTCTTCTGTTACAGAGTATTTTGGATCCTCTTTTGCTTGTTTTTTTTTTAGCATAATAGGGCTTTAAATTTCTGAAAGAGGTCCTTAAATATCCAGGGGAAACTTGAAATACCTGCAGAAGGTTGGTTTGTGTCTTTTTTACTGCTGAATAGGTAAGTCACTTTTAATCTTGGTAGGACATGTTCTGGCATTTCTGTAACAAGTGAGCAATCTGTGTTAGTAAAGGGATTAAAACGTTTTAATACATATAGTACAGCGTTTGATCATTATTGCTAGGCTCTTATGTTTGTGGGTGACAGATAAAGTATATGATTTAGCAGGGACGTATCATCACTGACGACCCAGGACCATACTAAAGTCCATTGAACCTGAGCTGCCTTTTATGACCAGTAAGGATGTGGTCAGCAGAAGTGCTGAAGACTGGCAAAGACACTTTGAAAGCATTTTTGGACATGCAAAGTAAATATGCGGTGTGAAGTTTGAATTTGGTTCAGTGTAGAAGTCTGCTTTTCTCCTGTCGGATGTGTTACATTTTATTTGTATTGCTGTGTGCCTGACACGCTTGGTCGTGGACCAAGACCACGCTGTGCGAAGTGTTGTGCAAATATAAGGTGGGGAAAAGCCACACAAATGCAGCTGAAAATTACGTTTTTGTTTCTGAGGCGGTTGTGATTTATTATAGGAAGTAAAGTGTCCTGTGCTGGACACAGCAATATGAAAATTTCTTCCTAGTGGGAAATAGGATGTAACTGTACCTGCATTAGTGACCTTACTGCTTTGTGCTAAGATTCATGATGCAGGGATCTTTTTTTTAAAAAAAAAAAANGGCCCCAGCCCGGCCCCGCTGTCCCGCCGCTGCCGGCTCCTCTTCCGCCGGCCGCAGGTGAGAGACCGCGACGGGAGGGGAGCTGCCCCGGGAGGGTGAGGGCCGGGGGGGTCGAAGCCCGCTC